>JASTVB010000002.1:511765-656586 GCA_031125705.1 Saccharomycopsis babjevae | reverse complement strand
CAGCATACTATAGCCTATCTCAGTCTACTATAGCCTATAGAAGAAAGATCTATGGTATTATTATGAGCACGTATTCCTTAAGATAATACTGGCTCAACAATTCTTTCTGAGAGATTTAATGATTTGTATTGTTTATCTATATTCGTATATGTCTGTCTGTCCTCCTCCCTCATCTTCTTTTCTCCTTCCGTATAATTTCTATTTCTTTTGTTTCTCTGCTTCCTTATATAATTATTTCCTACTTAGTTTTTGCTGTTAGACTTAGGATATAGTAATGTTTCGGTGCTTAGCCACAGCTTTGCCTCGTCCTTCATTCACGGATACAATATCTTATTGTATTATCATGAGCAAGTAGTCCATAAGATAACACTGGCTCAAGATGAACAGCTCCAGATATAAGTTCACATTTCCGTCAAAAAAAAAAAAAATTAAGAAAAAGCAGCCTCAATAAATATTTGCTTCTAACAACTTTTACAATTAAGCGTGGATGGTTTAGTGGTAAAATTCAACGTTGCCATCGTTGAGCCCCGGGTTCGATTCCCGGTCTACGCATTCTTTTTTTTTGATACCTTTCTCTAAGGTGGTCATGTAATTAAATGTTAGCTAATTATTTCTATCAAAGATATTTCAGAAAAAAATTTTCATTGTACTTAAATTATTGAAAAACGCACTTCAGTTATAGTGGGGGGCTTTGAGAGAAAAATATTATAAAAAAAATCAGTTAACACGTTAAGCGAAAATATCAACATCTTTCGTTTCATATTAATATCAGAAGGAAGTCTTCTAATATCCGTAGCCATTATTTCTGCTGATAAGTTCGTCAATCTCAAAGATTAACTACTGATTCTAGAGTATTTATTCATTACGTGTATTGTTGTAATCTTGGCTTAATAAGTTTATATATTCTTTCGTTTCTTTCGACTTTATCAGTTTTTCGTGCTACGCGTTGACTAAAAAGTGTATAGTTGTATCCCTGGCAACTTACGACATATTAGCATTCTTTCATTATTAACTTCGAAGGCGACACATTTGCAAACATGAACAGGTCGGATACCTCACAACAATTACTTCGCATATCAAGTCAATATGTTGATTCGTTGATTAACTTTGTGAAAACCGTTCCAGGTGGTGCTATCTTGATCAGATATATTCAGCATTCATATAAAGATGACCCTATCCGGTCTATCATCGAATTAGGGTTGATATTATTTGCTCTACGTTATTATTTTTCTAAGAAAACCTCCCCTGATTCCAAAGCAGCCGTCCCCTTGTCCAACAAAGAGGTCGATGAAATTTGCAAAGCTTGGAAGCCAGAGCCTTTGGTGAAGCCTTTGAAGCCAAGTGAATACTACAAACTAAAAAGAATACCAAACGTCAAGGGTGGTATCAGCAAAAGACTAGAGTTGACAAAGACGGAATACGTGTTGGATGACTACAGCAGCGTTGCCGATAACACCACAAACAACATTCAGTCGAAAAATTTGAAAGATGTTTTAAATTTATCTTCCGTTGATTTTTTGAACATGGGACTTGACAAGAGATTGTTGGATGTGGCTGCCAACGTTATAAAAGATCACGGTGTTGGTGCTTGTGGTCCTCCAGGATTTTTCGGTAACCAAGATATTCATATATTTTTAGAAAAGCGTTTAGCAAAATGGTTCAACACGGAAGATGCAATCATTTATGGACAAGATTTCTGTACTGCAGTATCAGTTCTCCCATCATTTTTGAAAAGAGGTGATATTGCAATTGTTGATGGCGGTGCTTGCTTGGCTATTCAAAAAGGCCTTGTTTTGTCCAGATGTCAAGTTATTTACTACAGACATAATGATTTAGATCATTTAGTAGAAATATTGGAGGAACTTCAAGACGAATTGAAAGAAATTAAGCCATTGAACAGAAGATATATTGTGACGGAAGGTTTGTTTGAAGGTTCTGGCGATATCCCAGATTTAAAAAGACTAATCGATATAAAAGAAAAATATAAATTTAGATTATTTTTGGATGAATCTTTGTCTGTTGGTGTGTTGGGAAAACACGGAAGAGGTCTTACAGATTTATATGACGTGCCTGCGGCAAAGGTCGACATCATCGTTGGCTCATTAGCCAATGCATTGGCGAGTAGTGGAGGTTTTTGTGTAGGTGCTAAGCCTATGGTGTTTAACCAAAGAATTGCATCTGCCGCGTACTGTTTTAGTGCCTCTTTACCACCATATTCAGCAAAGGTTAGTACTGAAATGATCGATATTTTGGATAAGGACAATTCTTTAGTTTCTGCTTTGAAAAAAGTTACAAGCTTTTTTTACAAAGAGATTGCAAAAAATAGTGGTTTGAAAAAATATATCAGAGTTGTTTCGAATGATTTGTCTCCGCTTGTATTAATTGAATTCAAGGAAAATATCAAAAAAAAATTAGGTTTGAAAAAGTACTACATAAATACTGAAAACAAATTTGCTACGATTTATGAGAAAAATCTAAAGTCTTATGAAGATAGTATAAATGAAACTGGTGAGTCTAATAAAAAAGGTGAAAAGAAGGTTTTGAAAACCGAACGTGTCGATTACTATTCTGAAGAAGCTGAAAACAAAAGAAGACAAAGCAGATTGAAAAAAATAAAAGCTAAAGCCGAAAGAACGGAATATGATCTTTATAACTTAGAAGAATTTTTGATAACTAAGGTATCCAATGATTTATTAATTGAAGATAAAATAATGATTGTTGCTAATCAAAATATCTTGTCGCTCGAAATGTTAAGAGTTTATCCATATTTCAAGATATTACTTAATAAAGATCTTACTGAACAAGATATTGTTAATGTGATCGAAAAATTTGCATTTCATGTTGAGGATGTTGTCAATAAGTTGTCATGCATTGAAGATCTTGAAGCACTTAATGAGCAATGATTTCATCCAAGTTTGAAGACCTTCACTTATTACGAAAAGATTTATTCAAATTTTTTTGTATGTGTATTCTATAATTCCCCCAACCATTTTCTTCTTTATTCGTTTCTTCTTTTAATAAGCTAATAACAATATAATCGTAATTTTTAATTATTTCTGTTTAGAGTAAACTTATGATGTTTGTAATTTCAGTGAGAGCGCCAAAATATGTAGCAGAGGAAAAGAAAAAAAATTGACCAAAGCAGCAGAATCACGTAACATGAGTGAAAAGCAACTTTTTCAATGAGTGATATTGATTACTTATAAAGTAGTTTTAAATATATTTACCTCTAAATTCACTCTTGTGATTAAAAAGTTGCAAAAATTGCAACGATCGTAAAGGTTTGCAGATTGTACAAATACTATGGTAGGTATTTTTATTAATGATAAAAGTGATTTCAAAGAAGCTATTACAGACTTAGTAGCGCTTGGGCACACTGTCAAAACTATACATACCTTAACTGGTATATCTGAAAAAAAATTGGTATCATGGTTTAACGATCTAGGTGTTCCTTTGAATTTTCAAGCTAATGATATCAAAACGCAGGGCTCGACGGAAGATTTAGGTTCTGAAAAAGAATCTTTTAGTTCGCTGCTCATCACTGTGGAATCCAAAGGACTTAACCCAAACTGCAAAAATACTTCCCTCTTGCTAAAGAGAAAGTACAACTCAGCATTTAAACCAGCTACAGAGGTAAGTAAAAAGCATTCTAGCGAATCAAATATGAATTTTAGTAAAATAAATGCAATTCCGTTAGGATCTAAGGAATGGCTTATGAATTTAATCATTGAAGAATCAACTGATGATGAGAAAAGTGATATGGAACCAGAAAATATTGATGCGCTAAATAAAGGCAAAAATAGTCTATCTTCCAAGAATTATCAATCATTTATTTTGATGAAAAATGAACAAAAGAAAAGGCTTGAAGAACTCAAACGGAAAATCAAGGAAAGAGAATCTGTAATTAGAAACAAAGTACAAATTAAGCCAGAGATAAGGACCAACGCTAATGTTGATAAAATGAATATGATACTAAAAACTAAAAAGGAAATTCTTGCAAAAAAAATTCAAATCAATAAAATATCACAGAGTCTTCAAGATACGTCAAATGAAATAGAAAAAAATGAAGAAAAAGTTCTAATGTCCAGACAACAAATAAAACAGATAAGAAAATATATTAAGCAATTTAAACTGCAGATAAATGAATCAAAAAATATGTCTCTGGAACTTCAAAATAAAAAAAGAATTTTGGAAGTTGAGCTCGAATCTTTAGAGAACGAACTTCAAAGTAACAATATATCTTTCGAAAACAATAAGCTACCAGTAAGAGAGGACATTCAGAAAGAACCGACTGGATCAGATTCAAACCATGAAAGACAACCGCAGAAATTTCAGAGCCTTAATTCAAATCCAGAATATGATAGTCAGGGTGAATTGATCAAACTAGTGTCTTCAGATGTTAGCGAAAAGCCAAAAGAGAATGAGGGATATCAAAAGGCGGCAGAAAATAACGTAGAACAGTTAACGAAGACTAATAGTCAAGTAATTGCAGGAACTTCAATTGAAAGGCTTGGAAGCTCTATAATAAATAATAGTAATGAGAGACTTGAGATCAAAAATAATAATGAGTCTTTTAAAAAGGTAAGTGTCAAAAGTTTCATTTTTTTGTTTTACAAAATCAAGCCTCAGAAGTCAAAAGAAGTTTCATACAAATCAAGTAGTAGATACTAACATTTTTTTTCAAATGAAAATAAATAAAAATTACATTCATCTTTCTCTTGAAAAATAGAAAGCTGGATGAAATTTGTTATCCAAGTCATAATAATTCAAACTAAAATAATGTTTATGACCAGCAAAAAGTTAGGTGTTGTACTTCTCTATCCTCATGATACTTTTTCGTTGATATTATCATGATGCGAAATTGATCGTGGCTAGTTTTGGAGAGAACTCATTTATCGCTTATCATTATCATTATTGTTGATTTATTATTATTACTTTCTTAATTACAGAATAAAACTACTGATCATAAAAATAGCAACACATTCCCTCTCATCAATACAATGAACCATAAGCTAGTTTCTGCAAAGGACATTGATTATTCGAAGCCATTTTGTGTTGCAGAGACTTCTGGTGGTATATGTAACGATCCATCATGTGAGTTTCAGCATTTTAAGGTTGTTGAGGTCACAAATGATATGATTGCAGAGGAAATAAACAAAAAATTACAGTATTTAACAAAAGAAGACAAGGAAATTCGAGAAGAAGAATTACGAATTTTTTTAGAAAGAAATGTTCAAAAAATCAACAATAATTATTCTTTATTGAGATTAATTTATGATTTTTTCAGCAATTAGTTCATTATAGATATTAATATAATATCATTTAATTATTACATATAAATAATGTAAGCTGAAGATTTTTAGATGTTAAGCGAAAAAAAAGGGAAGCAGCGTATTCGAATGTTCTTTTTTAAATTGTTTTTAATTCATTAATATTTTAAATTAATATTTATCTTTTCTTTTTTTTATACTCTATATGTTTCTTGCGAATAATTTGTTCCTATTTTTCAGTTAGTTATATCTCATCTTTGAACAAGTATTTAAGCTTTTTTTGGTTTACTAGCCAAGCGACGAGCATAACTTTCAATCCAGAAGGCAACAAATAAGAATGTCAAAGGTAACAAATAGAAAACATTGACACCTAAAGCAAAGAACTGATTACCATCTCTAATGCAAGGAATCAAATCTTTGGAATTGTAGTCAAAATAATGAATGAATAAATGTACAACAGCCAAAGAGCCACCGATAATGAATTGTGTAATTTGTAAGGTTGTCAAACTTTGCTTGAAAATGCTCGGAACCTTGATGTGCAAAGTAGATAAAGTGTAATATAAGTACATAATGGAGTGGATGAAAGAATTACAGCAAACAAAAATCCAGATTGGAGGAGAAGAAAATCTGACACCAGCCCACATAGACAACATTGCACCAGCATGATGGTAAGATTGTAAAAGCATAGAAGGTCTACCTTTCAATAAAATGATTATGGTGTCAAAGATTTCGTAGAATTTAGACAAATAAAACAAGTAGCCGTAGAAAGCCAAATTTTTAGGAAATTGAGGGTTGCTTATACCATTCTGCAAGTCACAGATGGAGTTCCAGAATAAACTCTTAGATTTTAGAGGATCTTGGATGACTTCATTCGTGGTTGAAATAAATTTCTCATACAAAACTTTGTAGTTGGATGAAGTTAAGTTAATGGTGGATATGATACCAATAAATGTCCAGGCCGAGTAAACACACAAAAATATATTGTGAAGAATGACAAAGAATCTAAAAATTGGAAGTGTCGCAACATACGCAGGAACCGCAGGCAATTTCTTCAAAAATTTTGGATCATTTTCATCAAACTTAATACCTTTTGCCTTGGCGTTAGCAACTTGCTTACTCGCAATATATTTGTTTATTAAATGAACTGAGATGAAGTATACTATTGCAACGGTAACAGGAAATTCAGTCTTCAAAGTGTACTCATAAATTTTGTGAAAGACTTCGTAATCAGCGTAGTCTGAGTATGGGTAAGCTGGAATTGGGAAATCCGAAGAAGGAAGTTTGAAAACGTGGGACTCTGGGAGTTTGAATACCCAGTTTGAAAAGCCGGCGACACTCATATTTGGCTAGTGGTCTATGTTGTTGTTTTTCTTACTTTTTTTCGATCTTTATCCTATAGGACTGAACACTTAGCTGCAGATGTTTTATGCGAAGCTGTTGGATGATATCTACTCCACAATATTGGTCTATCAAAGTCAACTATGCGTGTATTTGCTTCTTAGGGGCTATATGAATACCGGGTTGTGTACTGCCAATAAATATATCAACCAACACTAAATCCCAAAATAATAATACTTTTGGAGGTTACCGATTCAATTCAATTAATCAGCGAACCTTGGTATTTATATCTTTATACTGCTTTATTTAAAAACAAATATCTAAATAGAGAAAATCAAGTGGTAGGTTTCCTAAAAGGAAATTTTTCTGTTACTCTAAAATTCAATTTTATTTTAAATTAAGTTAAACATAGAGTTGACTTGGTTCATGTATGATATTTATTGACTTTATATTTTCGGTTATTTTTTTTTTAATCGTTATTGTCTAGTTTGAATCGGTCAAAACGCATGCCAACATCGAACTGAAAAATAAAATCCAAAAAAAATAAAAAATTTTCTGTTGGAAAAATTATTACTAAATAAGGAAAAAAATAAGAAAAAAAGAAAAAATACTGAGTCAAAGCGATCCAAAACCGGTTCGGATTCGACGCTCGGTATGAAATATTCACTCTAAATTCAACAATATTGAACGCGTTTGTTGGTTTGTTGTGTAATTATTTTTGAATCATCATTAAATCATTCTTAAATCAATTCAACTCATTATTGAATCATCGGATTACTTAATGTGATCTCAAAGATGAAATTCAGTGTTTCTGGTTTTCTTTTTTCTTTAATCAAAATAGCTTTTTGTATCTACTTTAAACAATAAACGTAATAGTTTCTTTTTTCATTTATTTTTTTTGGTTCCTAAAATTTTTGAGCAGAGTAATCCACTGCAAACTTTTTGAAATTTCAGGAACATTCAAAATGCAAGAGGCCTTAAAAATAGAAAAATGTCTGTAATCTTACCATAAAAATAAAGCAATTTGTTACAGTCAAAGACAAAGTATGTGGTAAATCGTGAGGAAAATATGAAAAAGATTTGGTTGGAACTGAGTTCTGTTTCACCGACTTTCTTCGAAAAAGTAGAGAGTATCAAGATAGGCAAGAAAAATTAGCAGAATTATTTATTAAAACCCTGGTTGAAGACATCTCTTTATTTATATATGTTGTTTCTTCAGTTAAAAAGTTGTAAACATTTGACAATATTTATTAATTTTTTTTTTTTAAAAAAAGAAATAGCGACAAGATTGAATAATAGCTCAACTCCAGATTATTTAAAAAATTTCATTGCTAAATTACAGAATTTCATTACTATTGTAATCGCTCTTATACAGAACGTCTATTCATGCTCGATTTTGAACAGTATCGAAAAATATATTGCTCGGCTACTTCACTGCAACCAGAAATTAACAACTACAATGTATCATAATTCTATAGCAGAACCTTTTAAAAAAGTCTATAAAGAGACGTCAAATCTCTATTTATACTTACAGTTGTCTTACGACAAAAAAAAAACGATTCATGTCAAGTCAATAATTTCATAATCAGCTTTGAATTTCGTCTTTTTTGTGACAGTTGACACATTTTCATTTGTTTCGCTATCCGAAATCACGCAAATATTTGAACTCGAACCACGCGCCTTCCCTGTTGACGCCTTGGAATCACCTTCACCAGTGAAATCTTTAGCAGAGTAACTGTTTTTGGCATGTTTTGCATAATCTACCTCGTCAACCACTTTTAAGTCGTCATTAACAAAATCTTCGTTGATGTCTGCGTAATCGCTATTGCTGCTGCACCATTTAGAATCTCGTTCTCTTCTTTCTGCAGCATCCCGTATCAATTCCCTTAAAGACTTGGTTTTGTAAACCGTGGAATCTCCGGGATTTTTCACATCAATGTCAGATATTCCAAGCTGTCTTGTCTCCGAAATATATTGCTTCTTTGGCTGATATTTTTTCAACCTCAAACTTTTCAAATCCGCAATGTTTCGCGATGTATTTGTACTTCCACCCAATTTTTGATGAATCGAAAATTGTCCAGTAATCTCAAATGAGCCTTTCAAGCTTATTATATGATAACTCTTCTTATAATCATCCAATAGACTGTAAAAACTGCTATCATGTGGACCAAACGTATTGTGTACAAGTTCATGGAGCATCGTCCCTATAAGATCCCCCATTGGAAGGAAAGACTTATCGTTTCTATGATGTCGTAGCCTGATAAGAATCGTGGCTCCTCTGTTGACATTTAGCCCCAAAAGATTTCCATTTTTGGGATACATTTCTCTGAGAATATTGACTTTCAAGTTGTATTTTTGAAGAACTGGTGTCACATGAGATGCTAGTTCATGAAGAATATCCAAAGCTTTATTCTTATCTGTCTTTCTTTGAAGGCTTGCTATTTTTTTAATTCTTGTAGTAGGAGAGGGTCTTTCAGGCGGTTTTTCGCCCAGCAATTTCCTTTTTCGATTACTTGCTGCAGATGCTTGCCGAGGCATCTTTTTTATTATTATTATTATTATTTCTATTAGGTTCTACCTAAATCTACGATTGTTATCAGTGAAATTCAAATCGGGTATTGCCAAAATTGTCTATTGTGTTAGAAGGTGTCAATGTATTGTGACCACAGGATTTGTTTAAGAGTTAAACTATCATTGCATGCACAAAAACGAAAAATATTCAGCAATAAAATCAATTATCATCAAGTCAAAGATAAACCTTTAATAATGAAAATTAAGTTGAAATATTTTGTTTTCAAGATTTATACATTGAAATATTGAAATTAAATTAGAAAGCGAAGTTAAGTATTTAAAAAAGAAAAATAAATAAATATATAAAAACACAAAAAACAGAATACTAAAATTATACTAATATACATGTGAAGCACGATAAACAATCACAATATAACAAAATGCTTATTAAGTAAGAGGTTTTCAGTATATCAGTTGCTGTAATAACTCTCTAAGCTCTATTCAATAACCGCATTATTTCCACCAATCTTATTCATTTGGATTCTATTATCATCAATATGCAAATTCTTTAAACTTTCGTTATTAATTCTATGAATACACCAAAAAAATCTTCTTGTAACCTCTAACAATTCCATAATAAACAATACCAAACCAGGATCGGTGTCATGAAAGTAATAGAAATATTTACTTGAGGTGAAAATAAACTTGAGAAGCCAAAAAAATCTCAAGCCAAAGTCAAAAACCACAGATATTTGTAAGAAAAATACATAAGTTTCATTGACACTTGTTTCCATTAATTTCATGACGTCCCAATCAATGAAAATATCCCAGTAAAAAGTGTAAAGTGAATTCACCAAAGTTGCAAGCTTCGCAATATATTCTAATCTATATTTTTCATGGATATCAGTTGAAAAAATTCTGCTGAACAAAATCATCACCAATGGAGCTATATTACTTGCGTATTTGCAACAATTATAGAAGGACTGCTTATGAACTTTTTTGGAATCTTTATATTCCTGCCAACACTGGCTCAATCTGATTAGTTGGGGTAGACACAAAACGATTAGATCTGCGCTCCCATACAACAACTCATTCATATCGTACAGGCTTGAGCCAAAGATAGAATACATATAAAGAGAAAAATCCAATAATACCTTTGAGTATGATGTAAAAGAATCAGATATTAACAAATCGCAAAATCTTTGACCCCCAATACTTATAGAACCTTTAAAGATAGTTTTGAAAATTGATTTGAATTTTTCGGAGGTAAAAACAAAGTAAAAGTTAGCCATAATAGTAAATAATGGGATCAACTCAACTAAGTTCGATAGACTGGATTTGTCGTCGGAGAGAAAATATTGCAAAACAACAAATGTGCCGTAACTAATTAAATTAATAACTGTTAAGCTTTTCAAAAATTTTCCCATCTTCAAATTGAAGGATATATTTCCATCATAAACATTGGTATTATTGATACTTGATACATTTACGAAGATGTCTTGAAGATTCAAAAGCCTCAAGACATTTTGAATTTGTAAAACATAACAACATATTAAAATCAACGAATAAAAGTAGAAAACCCCTAGATTAAAAAGAATTATAATCCTATATGAAATAGGTAAAATGCTCTGAATACCATCTTGTATCAACATATTATAAAGTATTTAATATCGATGACTTATGACAAATAACTTCAAACTATCATTAACAAAGAATAAATTTTTTATGAAACTCAGCTAGAAGAACAATAAGTAGAACTTTCATTCATTCAATAATTTTTAAGGAGATATTTCTTGCGTCGCTGCGGTGTCCATCTTATTCAAATATTCATTGAAAAAAAAAATAATCATGATCTGCACGTATTGAAAGTAGACACATAAATTTTCAACGTTTGATAAAGCTACTAGCAAATCGAGAAAATAAGAAGCAGAAATGATCAATTGGTCTGCAAACTTTGCGAAACCTATTTTGGACTATAATTCATTCATATTATGTAGGAAGAACTTAATACAGAAATAATTTAAAAATTAATTAATTAAAACAAAGGAAAATGGAAACGCAAATAAAAAAGTAATGGATATAACTTCAATCAGCTGCCTGCATAGTAATTAAACAAAAAGACAGAACATGAAGTATACATAAGTTCAATAATAATAATAATAATAATAATAATAACAAAACAAAAAAGTAAAAACAATACATTCTATTATATAAAAAAGAGGAGGATGATTTATTATATTTGAATAACCCATATGGATAACACACTGTCTCCACTACTATCTATAATATCATCCACAACTTCTAAAGCCAACAGCCAATCTTCAGGCAGCTCAATAGCAATGTAATCTCCTTCTTCATCTTGATATCTAATTTTGATTGAATCTAATGATACAATGGCACCACACTGCTTTAATTTTTTCTCAATTCTGGACTTCAATTCTGGTAAATCGGCATTTTTAGGTACAAGCAAAGTAAAAATATCTTGCTTAAAAGAAAGCTTGACTTTGATCGAATCTTCCAAAGCTGGAGTGAACCCCATAACCAATGGTTGCTGTTGGGAAGCCGCCGGGCTCATACCAGGAACGCCAACCATTGGACTTCCCATCAATTCGGAGCCATCAACCATGGAAAGACCACCCATAGGCGCAATAAGAGTGTCTGGATGGTGTGGATGTTGCAGCATATGGTGAAGATGGTGCTGTTGAAGGTAATCACCAGGATTTGTACCACTCATAGGAGAATAATCATCACTTATGGTTTGGTAACCGGAAACAACATTACCATTACTTGCAGTAAATCTACCAGCTGCTAGAGAAGGTGATCTTGCACTGTTACCATCGGGTCCTCCTGTATTATTAACACCAGTCATGTATTGAACTGATCCACTTGCAGTACGATACTTGAGATGCTGAGGATGTAATTGCTGTTGTGGAGTGAGTTGTTGCTGTTGACCAGTGTACGGGTTATATCTTAATGTGTCGAAGTTGGTACCCAGTAAAGTTCTTCCAACATATTGCTGATGTTGTGCGGCTTGTGCAGCGGCAGCAGCTTGTGCAGCAGCAGCAGCTTTATATTCTTGAATTTCATCTCTAAGTCTTGTAACAAGGTCTCTAAGGCAAGTCTCCCATTGAGAACGAGTCTCCTCTGTGCGAAATCTCATTACGAAAGACCCCGAATCTCTAGACCCAGACCAAGCGACGGTTAATAAGTGCCCACTGTTTGCAGAATTGGTTCCATTACCCGTTGAAATATTGTAAATGTTTGGGATATAAATTCTTCCTTTTAATTCTAAACGGGAAAATGGGGAATTAGGGTTACCATCTGCATCAACAGAGTTACTGTTGGATGAACTTGAATTTGAATTGCTGATAGACAGTTCCAAAGAGAATTTTTTTTTGGACTTTTTAACACCTTCCTTGAGTACAGACTCTTTAAAGAAAAGTATAATTTGTTCGAAAAGGTATACATTAAACTCACGCTCAGTATCAGCATCTTGAACACCTAATGTGGAATGGTAAAGCAAATCACCAAAAGAATGGACATCATAGCCTTTCCAATCGTTCACTCTTTCTTGAAGTTCTTTTAATTGGACTAAGTTTTCGACTTTTCTTTGTGCTTCATTGACACGATTAGCAGTTTCTTTAGAAATTTGCAAGGCGCTGACTAATTCATTATAATGTGGCCAGGTTTTATCTGTTGTTTTGACCAATTCTCGAAGTAACAATGGATACTTACAAAGTCTTTGGACAGGTTTCAATAAGAAGGAATTCAATTCCAATTCACCACGGATTATGCTAGAAGATTTCTGTAAATTTAACTTTTGTCTTTGAATGATTTCAGTGGACGCTTTTTGACCCAAAGTCCAAGGTTCATATGCTTTAAAAGGCTCAAAAGTATGAAGAAAGATAGATCCTATACGCTGCAACTTTGGAGGAGCTAATGCATTTGCTTCAAGACCAACCAATAATCTGCGCTGCAAATCAACTAGTTGACTCAATCTTGGAAACAAAATTTCAAGCTCATCAGCAGGGATTAAATCTGCATTTTTCAATTCCGTCTTGTAGCTCAACATGATTTCCAAATCCTGGACATATTTACGTTCTGTTTCCACTAATTCACGAACAACATTATGTCGGGCAATGGAATCTTTGGTTTGCTGATTTGCTGAAGAAGGATTGTTACTGGAAGATGAAGGAAGCAGAAGTTGTGATAATTGTAAAGTTTCCTGTTTCTCTTGCTCGGTTAAAGCAAATTGAGGGTTGATATCTAAAACGTTGTTAACTACTTGGATCACCTTCATCAAGTCCGAAGTAGAGGAGTTGAACACATAAGAGATTGGAAATAATTCGTCATCACGGAAATTCAAGGAGTCTTTGCAGCGGGCAAAGAAATCATAAACGCTTCTTTTGCAGATATTTGTGTCGTCAGCACTAACGATTGGTAAAGGGTTGTGGGGATTGACAGCATTGTAGATGACACATAACGGTGCGCCTTGCTGGAAAAACTTCCAAATTTGGGTTACTGGGTCACAAGATACGTTGGCGGGCAACATACCAGAGGTGAATGTGTAGAAATTGTAATGAGCTGCGCTGAATGCGTCGTCGTTATTTAGGGTTGAAGCGGTACTCATTGCGTAGCTTGTGCGGTTTTGTAGGTCCTTTTTAGGGTCGTCAGAAGAGGCATGGTCTTTAGCTGTGGGGTCGTCGTTGCTGCCGTCAACGTCGACTATGGTGGTCTGCATGGAGAGAACAGAGGAATGGTTTGTAAGGGAGGAGGGATTGTTGGGGACGGACGAAACAGAGGACGTTCTTCTCTGAGAGGACAATGCGCATGCCTGCTCCTCGGTTATTGTGGTGGCGGTGATCTGCGCAATACGGAGGTATTGCTGCAAACCAGGGACCTTTTCCAATCGTTTTCGCAAGTTGGTGCAGACGTAGAAAAGAGAACGTTCTGCGGACGCCTTGGTGTTCATGATGGAAGTATTAGAGTGCATGGGAGCACTGGGGGTCTCTAGTCTTTGGACGAGCTTTGTAGAGGAGGATCTGGACATATTGAAAGTAACGAGATATGAGTTTAAATGATAAGTAGCTTAATCTGAATCTTAAAAAACGGGAGAACGTCGCTGGGGAGAAAGCTTATTGGCTGGCTGGCTGGCTTTGATCAGAAAGTCTGTCTGGAGACGATTCACAGATGTGTATGCTGTGCAAATACAGGGTTTTTTTGGATACTGCAACACCGTGGTGGTTCTTTCTGGTGCAAAACGGTAGTCAATATCAATGGGTGGCGGGGGCAACAGCGTTGAGGCTCTTCTTTGTCGTCGGGAGGCCCTAGTTTCTGTCTTTCTGCGTGCTGTTTCTGAGGGCTCCTGTTTTTAGTCCCTGATGTCTATTTGTTAATAATTCTGGGCTAACGCTGAGTTGTCTGCAAGCCTTTCTATTTGTTTCAAAGATATCTAGCTAAAGTATAGTATTTGTGCTGTTTCTGGGTTACCAATATCTTAGAATTCCTATATGGTTATCCTGGGTTACCAATATCTTGGATATGCTGAGTCCAAATACCCTGAGAGCCAGACAAGATTTTTTTTTGTTTAGTTAAGCCCAATAATTTTATCTCAATAATTTGTTCGTGCTCCAATATTTTTTTTTAATTTTTGGACACTTCATGAATTTTGTATGCAAACAATTTTTACGTTATTCATTTGTTATAGGGTAGAAACTAATAAAAAATACCGCAAAAGGAGCTGGCCCCCAGGGCTCAAACAGTAAAACCGTTAAAAAAATTTTTTTTGTTTTATTTTTTTTTGTTTTTTGTTTCAGAATATCCTAAAAACACCGTTGGTAAGATTGTTACAAACAAAGGTTGGGCGGGCTGTGGAGAAAGAAAACAGCAGCGCGCGCTTAAACTCTATATTCAAATACAAAGCAGCGATAATCCTGACCAAAACCGATCCGGCACATGCAAGAGAGCAATATGGCATATAGTAGCATATATAGACATTTGGATACATTAGAGCACATTGCATGCAGGCGAATGCATGCCTTCTAATTATTACATCTGTAGGCAGCAAATCACACAAATCAACATATTTTTGCAGGATAAAAACTAGGGATTCAGGTATTCTGTATCACGTGCCAAGCACGTGAGTACTCAGCTTGACATCACTCTTATTTATCTATATTGACATTCATGTTTATGCTCATATTTATATCCATGTTTTTATTCATATTGATATCCATATTTATATCTATACCGTACATTTGTATCCAAAAATATATAGCTTTTGTACATACCTAAGCAATGTTTCCGAGTCGCGTCAGAACTTCAAGGCCTCTGTGTATTGAACCCCAAGGCTCTCCATTCGGTCGTCTTCGGCGTCGCATGCCCTGCTGAAACTCCAATTTCCCTTCTCCAACCCCAATTTCTCACGGATCAACCACCGGATCTTATCCACGCCCCTACCGCTGGCCTCTGGGGCGTCACTCAGATGCGACACTTCGACCAAGAAGCCCTTAAAACCTCCATGCAAGAAGCAGTTCGCGCTTCTCACCACAAAAACGTCGCTGTCACCCGCTAGCCCACCCGCTTGCCCGTACTCTCCTCCTCCAACACTTATCTCGTATGAATTACCACCTTCGCCCTTGATCGTTTGAAACAAGTGCCAATGCGCTTTCAACTTCTTCTGAAGAATGCTATCAACGTCGTCCATGAACCCGCTCGAACAATTGCCGTTAGTCAACGTCTCGTCTCGCTCTGTGTTGAATACAATACTCAGTCCCTTGTTGACCACAGACACGCTCTTGTGCGCCTCATATGAAACACGCAAAGTGTACATCATATTGCTGCTGCTGCCTTCGCTACTGCTTTCAACAGCATCCTTGTCACTTTTCTCCTGCATCTCCTTGAGGAGCTTGCCATAGAGAGCATTTCTTTTGTATATTCTCAAGCTGAAAGACCATGGCTCTAAAATCTTAGGAATCTCATTAGAAATATGGTCGTGAAATGCCCCAATAGCATCTAATGTGGTGTTCTGCACAAATACAACTCTGGATTCACATAAAATAATAAAAAAAAACAATCTTGGCGTTAGTATTTGTTATGATTACAACAACTGGAAGAGATTCATTCTTCATATTTTTTGGTGTTTTCTTCTTTTTGGTTCATGATTCTGGCCTTGACATGCTCCATCCTAATAATATCTTTTACCATGCTTTGGCTCTGAATTAATATTTTATACATACCCTGTTGTACATTCCATTTCCTTCTTTTTCTTTATTGATCTTCACAGTTCGTGCTTGGCGTCGAATTATCCTATGTATTGAGGAAGTTGAATTAGTAAAACAATAGAAAAAACACTCAATTGTGCAACAAGCGAATTCACAAAATTCCGGAAAATTCAAATGCCAGCTAGTGGAAAACAGGTTAGAATCTTGTTATTTTTTTATTCAATTTTCTACTTCTTGATAGAAATTTCTTTTATTTTCTGCTTGTATTCTGATTTACTCGAAACTTGTTCGAGTCTCATTTCAAAAATATGAAAATTCAAAATATTGAAATTCGGATGTATGTATTTATAGGTGTTCGGATGTAACTGCCTTTGAGATATCATCGACCTGGTCAACAAAGTGATTCTCGAGCTTTATTAGTTGTGCAAGCTCGAATTAATCTCTCTAAAACTATGAATAACATTAGATATTTCCTTAATCAAATGCTCAACATTATAATGAAAACTTGAAATTTTCAATATGTGTAATTTTGTAGTTTGATTATGCCTGCATCAAGCTGATCCGCTGTAAAACTTGCAAAGCATTAACCAGTTTATTATTTTTCAAAATAGAACTACTGACACCGCGCAATAATTTCCTATTTTCAGAAAATATCTCAAGGTTATTGCTAATTTCTTAAGGCATTACTATCTACATATATGTTTATTACGCTTCGCCTTACATCATTTTTACAATATACAGGTTTTCAAGAAGCAAATTGATGAATATCTTAATGAAGCAAAATTATATATGTACAAATTAATAACTTCAAATGCATTCTACAATAGCATTGAACAAATCTACCATATCGATTCCCTCCAAGTCATTAGACAAAACTTCATTGAATGTGTTAGTGTTAATTTTCTTCCCGTACCAAAATCCTTCTTCATGCTCTTCTTGTTGGCCATCCATTGCAATGTCACCGTCGCTGTCCTTTTTCTTTGTAGAAAGCGCACCTCCATGTACTTGAATCAATCCAGATCTACGTAACGAGCTGCCATGGCTACTTATACGCTTACTCATACCATTATAAGCAAGTTCAGTAGCAGCAGAACTTGCGGCGTGTGGGATCAAACGACACACATTGTATTTTGCATCCAAATAAATAAACCCGGAGAACTCCTCAGCTTCACTAGATCCGTTGCCTGTATTTTGCAAAGTGATTACATAATTATCACCCTTGACAGTTGCAGAAGGAAGTCTCTGTCCATTCTTAAATACAATGATAATATGTTTACTTCCATTGAAAATATAATTCAATGCAATAGCAAGATATTCATTATTTTTTGAATCACACCAGCAATTCATCAAATTGCTAGAGTATTTCAAATGTGATTTCTTCGTAGCACCAGAATAAGTGGCAGAATGAGCACCTTCTAGCGTTGTGGCTGCACCATTGTTTTCGCTTCCGTTGTTGCTGTTGCTGTTTCTCAACTTGAGTTTTTGAGTTGCAGTGCCGTTTATAAGATTGAATATTGTCAAAAGATCACCCTGTGTATCGCTATTCATGCTGCTATCAGTCATCACATACAAATTGTAATCCTTTTCAGAAAATTTGAGCCACTTTACAACACCCTCTACCCCAGACATCTTATCAAGATATTCCCATTCAGCAGACATATCAGACATATCGAGCTTGTATATGCTATTTTTCATCAGAAGAACAAATAAACTAGAGTCCTCACTCCAATCACAACATACAGGGAATTTTTCAGTATCTATGACATTACTATTATTAGAAAGAATAGGAGTTACAATACGTCTCAAAGACCATATTGTTGCAAGTGAAGAATCTGCAGCAGGGTCATTGGTTTGTTTTTTGATAGGTCTCCAAATTCTTAAACCACCCAAATAGTCTACTGTGAGGAATGCTAAGCCGTTAAAATAACTTTCCGGTGCTGAAATCAAATTGGCAACTGGAACTGCAGCACCATGTGGGTCTGCAATCTTTGTGAATAACTCCCATTCATCACTTTCTTCAGTTTTCTTTGTATTTGAGTTCGATGTAGTTACCCCCAATGCAGCAGAAGATTTTTTTCTCCAAAATTTCAAAGAATATGATATCTTTAAACTGGTTTTGCTTCCTGAATTTGCAACCGAAATTTCTTGTTTATCAATTGTGGCTAACCAAGAAACAATACTACCAGTACTACTGGTGGTACTAATCATTTTGTAATGAATGAGTTGTGGTTCTTTTAATGATAATTCTGCTTTAACTTTACCATAAGAAATCTTAGCAGCAACATTAATATTGTAAGTAGGTTTATCAGCCGAAATATTGAAACATTGCAATTCAGAACCAGTTGCAAGGAATAAGTTTTGAGAATTTGGGATAGTAGATACTGCCAGCAGAGTATAGTCATTTTGAATACCATGGAAGGTATCAGTAGATTTTTTTAGACGTCTTTCTTCTTTAGCAAACTGTGAAAGTGGAGTATTAGTTGCAATTCTCATACCGCAGATGGAAAGACGTGATGTTAACTCCAAAGAATTTAAAACTAACACTTCTGTTTCATTATTAACGGTATCTGGGATTTCTAAAATGAGAGTGTAAAAATCCGCATCAGGAGATAAAGCAGGATTTGCGACAGAGTCAGATGCTTTGAGATTAGCAGATGGCGATTCTTCAAAACTAAGCGGATTACTGATTACTATTTGTGTGATGTGGCCATTCAAGCGTGGTAAAAATTGATGCTTTTCCATTTCGATTTGCCAAAATACCAAAACATTTTCTTTACCGCCAGACAACAAATATGTTGAATCTTTAGTGAAAGCCAATGCAGTTACAGCATTGATGTGCCATCTCAATACCTTAGTATCCGTTATATTGGAGGAGCTAGATGGTATAAAATTGTAAATGATTTCAATTATTCCTGAACTGTATCCAACAGCACAAAGCCCGGAATTTGAGATTGCTAATGTAGAAATCTTGCTTTTCTTTGATAACTTCAATGTAGAGTTGCCTTGCTCAGGTGAAATCTTAAAAGATTTCAATTCTATATGTTTCAATTCGGATGAGTTATCATTAGTGTCTATGGTGGAAACAATTAAATGCTTAGAATTTAATGATTGGGAATATTGAACGACTCTACCAAGAGGTAGCAAATCTATGACCTCTGAAGAGCTGGAAAGAGAATCATAATCGAAAAGTGCGTCGTTTGGCTTATTGAGAGCCATTGAAGAAGGAATGGATTCTTGTAGATGAGCAACCTTTATTAATAACTTTTTCAAGTATTTCTTATGAGTAGATTTTTGGGAGATTTTGCCGCAAATATAAATCATTTCATAACTTTTCAATGAAAAATTGAATCTGAAATCAACAATACTATTTAAATTACAAAGGCCATTATTTTTCAAATCCCACGATTTCCCGTTCTTCCAATTAATGATTGAAATGTTATCGGAGACGTCAAAAATCCAAACAATATTGTTTACCAAAGGATCTATTCTAATTTCTGCTAAATGAGAATTATTACTGGTTTCTTTTGCTTCACTGTTAGCAGCATCTGTCATAGGTATGTGGAAAGTATTGACACATTGTCTTGTTGGAATGTAAAAAACCTTCAAAGTGTTATTATTAAACGCCTGAAGAAAATATTTATTATCGGAAGAATAACAAAAGCCCCTTTTCAAAGGCTTACCTCCCCCGACAACAGATGATTTAGAAATGATGTCTTTACCAGTATTATCTACAATTGATAATGTAGAAGAAGAGTTATCCTTTTCTGCACCCACAAGGCTGTTTGTTCCATTGGCAGCTGTTGTGATTTTGGACTTCTTATTAGTATTGTCAATGCTTTTTGGAATAACCATGCTAGTCTATAAATTCACTAATTATTAGAAACAAAATCTATCCAATACTAGTATAAGATGTAATACTATCTAGTTTGAGAATTAGTGTAGGTTTTAAGATTATTGAAAAAATTTTTTTTTCTTATTATAGAACAATCTTATAATTTTCATTTGAATATTTTTTTTTTTTTTTGAGATGTGATGTGATGAGTAGGCATAAAAAAAAATTGTTTTTCATGTAGTGTTATGATTATTGATATTATGAAATACTGGTCAATAAATTAAGAAATATTACATTAAATCTATATAGAATAGAAAAATTCAAAGTTCTTAAAAGGTCAAATAGAAACAGAAGCACAAGAATTGCAATAGTTCTTTGGTATAAAATTAAGAATTAAAGCTATTTTTGAAAGATTAAAGATCATTTGTTAGATTAACAGCTTCGAAACTTGTTTCCTGACCCTATTTTTATTAAAGTAGTAAAATTGATTTATTGATTCGTAGAAGAACTAATCAATATATAAATATATAAATATATATTAGATAAGATATACATAATGCAACAACAAAAAATAGATGATGTATATGGAAAAGAAAAATGAATTGCAGAAAACAAATCTTATATAAGAAAAAAATATGGGAAAGATACGATTATATATGTAAAATTTAGTCTGGTGAAGTCTTCGAGGGATTTCCAAAATTAGTGTCTATTTTCGCAGAAACTGCAGGCAGATGAAAACCAACTAGTAAATTAGATTGCCTCGCATATATTTTCTGAAAGTATTGTTCTAATTATTTTTTAGAAATAGAGTACCTGAAACCCTCATGTTAGAAAATGAAAATTGGTAAAGTTGTGTGTTCGTACATATCTACCAGACTATTGTGATTCTTAAGTTCACTGATCCTTTTGACTTAGTAAAAAAAAAAGATGAGAAAATGTCAACGCTTAAGCTATAATTTGAAGAATGGATGCTCCATAGCTTCTTTAGCTGTTAGTCTTTCTTGATGATCATATCTTAACAATTTATCAATCAAATCAATTACTTCTGGTACTGCTGCCAATTTTTTATTTTTTTCATTTACGAAGTCAGACCAAGGAACTCTCGGGAAATTTGTGATCAAGCCGTCATATTCTTTAGGTAAAGGCAAATTGTATTTTTCCAAATATGTGTATAGGGAAGCGGTACCTAACACCTTAGCAATGACCACGAGCTGGTCAGTATTTGAGGAACCTGTGAAAAAATGGTCAACTTTGAATATTATTGCAGCAAGCATAGCCCCCACAGACCAAAGATCCAAGGAATAATCGTATTGCTGAAGATTGACAAGAAGCTCTGGTCCTTTGTGATA
This sequence comes from Saccharomycopsis babjevae, assembly GCA_031125705.1. NCBI lineage: Eukaryota > Fungi > Ascomycota > Saccharomycetes > Ascoideales > Saccharomycopsidaceae > Saccharomycopsis > Saccharomycopsis babjevae. Next base: position 635,063 of record JASTVB010000002.1, on the reverse strand, counting down.
TCTAGAGGCGACTCGGACGTTAAAATTAATACCAGGAAGATAGTATTCTGCAAGACCCCAGTCGATGAGTCTGAGCTTACGTTGCTGTGGATCGATCATGACGTTTTGGGGTTTGACGTCTCTGTGGATGATACCCATGGAATGGGCATAATCTAGAGCAATCAAAAGCTGCGTGAAATAATACTGGATGTCTTGAAGAGAAAAACGGGGATACAACTTACGGAAATCTGCGTTGTGGACGTACTCAAAGATCAAGGAAGGAAATTTGTGGCTGGAATCGTTGACGGTGTCATAGAGCTTGACGATGTTAGGACCGCCCGTCAAGTTTTTCAAAATCGAGATTTCTCTGAGTATCTTTTTTGACTTGACGGGTTTGAGCACCTTAATCACGCAAAGCGACTCATTGGCGGTATTTGTGCCGACAAACACTTCAGAGTACTTTCCACGGCCAACCTTGCGGATCACTTCGTACTGGTGGAGCTGATTCCAGGACACACGGGACTTGGCGTAATTGTAGTACAGCTCTGGCTTTGCAATGGAGGCATCGCGGTACACGCGGGCTAGCGAGTATATGTCCTCACCTGTGGATATCGTGTTCATATGTGTTTATGTGTGTGAGGGTTGCTGATGGGCAAAAACAGTTGTAAGATCTCAAAGGAAAGGGGCAAACCGCAGGCTTCAGACTTCTATTGCTGGTTCCTAACTCAATCAGCACAGTTTTGGCTCCTAATTCAATCTATAGTTCTAGATCCCAGAATTAATTGTTCAAAACCAAACTGTTTCAGGATTTTTCGTTTCTCTGTCTTGGATAACTAGAAATTATCACAATTGGTAAAGACTGTTTATTTTTTGGTTAAATATCTAATACTCAAATGTTATTTCTATTTTTGGGGGGGGGGCAGAAAAAAAAAATTTTGTGGCCGACTTTTCTGTCTTCCTCAAAACTACATGGCTGATTTTTATGGTGTGGGCTTTAGTTAGTAATTTTGCGGGTTGAATCCGGCCCACTAAATAAAGGACTCGTTTACAAGGGAATTATAAGGGATTTACAAGGATTACAGGGACGAGTTGTCGGATTGGTCAGCAACAAAGGCTTTGGAAGCTTTGAGACAGTTGAACAGTTGAATGAAAATAGCTATTAATCCACAGGTATATTGTTTTTTTACCGGAGAGCAATCGAAGCGTGCTGAAATAAAAGACGCTTGCGAACAGAGCTGGCAAGTAGGAAAAGCCTAGGAAAAGCCGAGGAAAGCATAGAGGAAGCTAAAACTTTTGAAGGAAAGTTAAACAAGAGTCTGAAAGACCTGGAAATCATTGAAAAAAAGCCTGGAAGCTTAGGAAAGTCCCAAAAAAGCATTGGAAAAGCTTAAGAAATAAGAAAAAGTATAAGATACGCGTTGGAAAGTTTAATAGCCTGAGAAACATCTGAAGCAGAAGCCATATAAATGAAAATATGTGCCGTTTAAGGCTTCGTATACGCCAGAAAGACTCGTTGCCTGTGATATTGGACGACATACGGATCAGCGATGAGGATTGTAGGCCACGGACGAAGGAGCAGCAGTCGCTGGCGACTGGTTCGCGCGACTCCCAGGGCCGTCACAGGCACCAAAAAAAGGTGCAGACCATGGATTTTATGGGGGTCGTGCTGACTTTTGCAATCCCCGAGCTGTTTGTGGGTAAGACAGACCTGAAGATAGCGGATAGTGACACTGAGCCACAGAGCAGACATGACTTGTGCTGTGGCCTTGATGGTCGCGTTAGCACCAAAGACAGCAAGACACTGCGCGCCATTAGCGAGTTTTCGCGGGACTGCCGTTTTAAGAATTTAGAGACAAATGGCCAGCCTTCAGAGGAACTCGTTGCTGTCAGCGATAAGGCATGGTTGGCAGTGCGGTTGGCGAATGAAGCAGGCGCACAGGACTGTTTTGCTCTATTTTATTTTGTTAAAATCGCCGACCACGATGATAAGGAAAACTTGAAATTTATGGTGCTGGAGCTAGATTTGGTAGACTGCATCCAGCCAGCAGCTTCAGACGCCGATTCTATAGAAATTGATGTAGCCAACGATTTGCGACGCCGAGCTATCTCGTTGAGGGGAAACGGCTGTTTCGAGGCCTCATCAACTCGCCCAGAACCTCTTGCTGTCTCGAAATTAAGACCTGTAAGCAGCGTGTCGAAGTCTAGGAGGGCAGTTCTCCAACTAAGTGCCCAGCAGACGGCCCAGTCAATGAAACAGTCGATTGGGCAGCAGTTTTACAGAAAACGCCCGCCAGTGTCGCGAAAAACGATCGAGACCATGGTCCATGCTGCGCTACGCCTCCGAGACGGGCTGGCATCCGGTACTGGGGGCTACAGCAACGTTGATTACGCCGAGCTATGGGGTAACACGGTGCGCACTGTCGAATTTATCTACGAACGACACCAGAAAAAACGCTCATCGAGGGCGGCTGATGAAGGTAGCTCTGGAGACTCAGAGACGGACATCGAAGCTGTCAGAGGATGGGTTGAGCGATGTTTGGAATTGTTTGGCGAATAAATGGGTCTCCAATGTGCTGGTTCGGGTGCACAATCCTCCTTCAGTGTTTCTGCAACTACACTTTTGTTCTATCGTCAAATTTCACTCTGGTATGCAATTATACACAATTAGATTTTTTTTCTTTCTCTTTCTCTTTTTTCTTTCTCTTTCACTTTTTTTCACTATTTTCTTCTTTCTTTCACTTTTTTTATATTTATTTACTGTTTTTAATACAATTTACCTTGATATTCTTATGGTTCTTTGAATCACCAGATTTAACAAATGTATGGATGTAAGGCTGTCGAGGCACTCAAACTTAAAATAGAATACAAGCAGCGGAAAAAATTTTTTTTTTATTTTTCGTGTTCTTACATGTTTTAATCTGAAACTTGTAGGGTTTCTGGGTCAATGCAAACATTCTCTTACTTTTGTATAGTTCTAAGATTGTTTGGTATTCAAGTTACACATTAAACATTGTGAATCTTGTTAACGAAAGTGAAGACTTTTCTTTCGAAAAACCTTTGTTGAAGGCTTTAGCATACCACTTTTGTTTACTTCTTTTGCTAGAACTGCTCTTTTCTTCATTTAAGGTATACATTCTTTATCAGAACTGCTGTTTTATCACAACCACCACTTTCTTTGTTAGACCTGCCTCTTTATCATAATCATTACTTTGCCAAGCCCAGAAGCTTGCTAGAATCAGTATCTTGGTTTGAAAAAGTAACAGATAACAGACAACTGGCAGATAACTAGACAGCATTGGATCGACAACCGCAGAACCATCGCCAACAAGTCCGCAAACGTATCGGACACATATCCAAGCCAGCTACCTGTGCAAGTTTCCTGACTAAGCAACACAAGACATTGACACATCCCAGCCACTAGCGCAGGCTATCACATTCACAAAAATAAGCTATCCAAGCCATCCAAGCCACAATGTCCTTTAACGACGCCGCAAGCGATGACATATTGGTCCCTGACATCGGAGGGACCGAGATCCGCGAGGCTAACTACAATGCCACACACACTGCTACCTCTCACAATCCGTACAAGTCCACCCCGACCCACTCCTCAGCTGATATACCTAGCCGTGACAGATTGCCAACCTTGTTTGAGGTTTTGAACAAGAAAACCACCGCTCCCCTCGATCTCTGGTCCTTTTACGTGTTTATGCGCGACGACCAGCACGCCATCGACTACTTGGATTTCTGGATCGACGTCGTGTCCCATCTTGCTCTTTGCAAGGAGTATGTAACAGAGCTCCGTTCCAGCGTTCATTTAACCGAACAACAGAGAAGATTAGCCAACACCAACAACACTGCGAACAACCACCAATCTACCTCCTCCTCTATGTTGTTGGATGCTTTAGTCCAGGATGATTCCATGAATAACAATAATAGCACTTTCATGGATGATTCCAAGAGATTGTCCGCTTTTCTTCGTGGTGACGACGAGTATGGTCCATTCATCACCAATAGCGGTGTGACCAATGCCACCGGAGGCAGTGCTGCTAATCCAGAGGACGCAAGATTCAACGAATTGTTGGAGAAGTTACAATACCGCCAAAAGAGCACCGCTCAAAGAAGCACTGGTGCAACAGGTAGTAACATTGCAAACGACACTTCAAATGGTGATTACATGAACAGTGGAGGTACTTCTGTAACTCCCAACGCAAACATGTTTTCTGCAGCAGATATTGAGTTACTCGCATCTGACAAAGCCCAATATCAAAAGGTTAAGCGATCAGATTTACAAACCTCCGCTAGACGTATTCTTCTTTTTTATTTCCTTGATAATTCTGAGAAAAAAATTCAACTTCCACAGCAGTTGATTAATGAAATCAGAGCAGCCATAGAAGAGCATAATAGAGATGATCCAGAGATTTTCGATGCAGCAAGAGATTATGTCTTCCAAGCTATGGAAAACGAAGCATTCCCAGTGTTCCTTTCAAAGCGTGCGTTACATAATATCTCTGATTTTTCTTATCTTGTCAGACTTATCTTGGGATTTTTCTTCTTTTTTGTTGCATTCTGGGTTGGCTATACTCTTATATTTTTGGGTTATAAGCCTGCTCACGATCGTGGTGTTGTTACTGTACCATTCTTTTTTGCCAGTTACTGCATTTTCTCTAGCTTTTTCAAGCTAGATCCACTCTTGGCATTTTGCGGATATGGTGAGAATATTTCCAAGTCAAAAGGTAATGGCTGGTTGATCAAAATAGAAGACAAATATGTACGCGGTTTGTTGAGAAAAAGGGCAATGTGGGTCACTTTGATAATATGTGCTGTATCAGCAGCCTTTTCTGTGATTTTTGGGTTAGTTCCTGGGCATAGATTATAATTTATATCAATAACTACAATCTTCTGTTTTTTCATTTCGCTTTCATATTTCTCGAGACATATGCTATCACCTTTACCATTCACTCCTTGACGCAGCCCAGCTGGCACCACACACTACTTGACAGTTATCATTAGTATTTCTAAATAATTGTGTCAAATTTATCAACTTCAATTTACATCATTGTCTTCATCATCACCCTCATCTTCATCAAATGATTCCCTTTAGTTATTTTTGGTTTTTTCTGTTATTTATATTCTAGTTGTCTTTATTATGGCAAATTTTAGTTTGTTTTGCTACCATTTATTTTAGATTTTTTTGTTAGAGTCACTATTATTTTAGAGTTTACAATTTATTTCCTGTATTATTCCTCTTTGTATTTTTACTTTACTCCTATCCTTTTAGAACAATTTAGAAAAAGATTTTTTTTTATTTATTTAGATTTTTAATATAAGCTTTCAAAAATGTTTTCGTATTAATAATTATTAAAAGAGCTTTAGACATTTTTCTCAGCATATGTCCATGTTGATGTATGCTTTAACAAAACTAATTGGTTAACCATCTGTTCAAATCTATTCATGGGCTTCTATGTATTCTATTGTTTGACTAAAGAAGAAATCAAAGAAGGAAGTGGAGAAGAATTCGGAAAATACAATAACACTAAAAAAGAAGAAGATAGAGGAAAAAAAGAATAGGAACTCTCTCTAAAGTCAACAATGATCACACAGCAGATAATGAAGTTTTATCAAAACTTAGTATTTGAATATATAATGGCCTTATTATTTTGACATGAAATTATCATTCATTTTTTTGGAATCCAAGACAGACCAAAATTTAGTAAACTAGTGTTTAATTCGGAAATACTTTTTTTTAAAAAAAATGCACAATGTTTATTTAAAGTTTGATGAGAAAATATAAAAAACCTTTTAAAATTTCGAATTTTTATGAAAATTACTTCAGAAACTAAAAATACTTTTAAAAACTATTTTCTTCAGTAGTTAAATATTCAGATACATTGATTTTGCTGATTGAAATCGATTTTAAGGTTCGTATAGGTCAAATATCAAATTTAATCTAAACATAATAAATTCAAATTTGATCACGTTATAGTCACATGACACAAGTTCAAAGCCATCATGATTTTGAATTTCTCAAAATATCATACAGTGAAACCAGAGGAAAAAAGAAGTAAGACATTAAAAGACTTACATTTCTGTCATAATATCAACACACGTACTTAATTTGTAGATTGGACAAACCATATTGTAAGGGAGAGCAATCATTATTGATAGCCTTTTTGAAGATCCCAAATATTAATCAGGAGGAATAGATACTCTTAGAGCATGAGTTTTTTCAAAAAGAAGATATCCTCTAGTCACCATGGTCATGGAAGCTCCTCGGCAACACCAACACCACCGCCACCACCACCGGCAATGGGGGGAAGTGTGCCACCACCACCGCCGCCACCTCCAATGGGAGGATCAGTGCCACCACCACCACCACCACCAGCGATGAGCGGCAATTCGGGTGGAAAAAGTAATTCTAGGAATGAAGTCTCAAGCGGTTCATTACCATTTCTTGCTGAAATTAATGCCAGACGAAGAGAGGACCACGTTATTGATAAAGTTGATAAGAGTTTTTCTGCTGCCAATAGAGTTGATGATGGTTCAGGTCCTTCTAGTAAGAGTAGCAATGGCATCTCTTCGGCTCCTAAAATTCCTCTCATGATTCCAACTGGTAAAAACAAAGGTAGCAGTATCAAGAAAGCTACACGTATGCCAACAGCACCACCGATGATGGGTTCGCCTTCTATACCACCACCACCACCAATGATGAGTTCGCCTTCTGTACCACCACCACCACCAATGATGAGTTCGCCTTCTGTACCACCACCACCACCACCAATGATGAGTTCGCCTTCTGTACCACCACCACCACCAATGATGAGTTCGCCTTCTGTACCACCACCACCACCAATGATGAGTTCACCTTCTGTACCACCACCACCACCAATGATGAGTTCGCCTTCTGTACCACCACCACCACCAATGATGAGTTCGCCTTCTGTACCACCACCTCCACCGATGATGAGTTCTCCTTCTATACCACCACCTCCACCGATGATGAGTTCTCCTTCTATACCACCACCTCCACCGATGATGAGTTCTCCTTCTATACCACCACCTCCACCGATGATGAGTTCTCCTTCTATACCACCACCTCCACCGATGATGAGTTCTCCTTCTATACCACCACCTCCACCGATGATGAGTTCGCCTTCTACACGTTTACCACCTTCAATGCCACGTTCGTCAGAAGGACCAAAAACATCAGGATCACTGCCTATGGCTGGTGGATTACCCTTTCTTGCTGAAATTAATGCCAAAAGAAGAGATGACTTTGTTATAGATGATTCAGCAGTTAAGAAAAACCCCGCGCCTTCAAATTCAAGAAATACAAATACGAATAAAAGCACTAGTAAATTGAAATCATCTACTTTGGCAGCACCTCCTGTTCCTTTCATACCAGTATTACCTAAAGCAGTTGCCCCTTCGGCACCATCATTACCTAAGATAAGTGCTCCTTCAATACCAGCGTTACCCAAAACAGGTGCACCTAAAGTACCAGCATTACCAAAAGTGAGTGCTCCACCAGCGCCTAAACCACCCGTAACAAGGCCTACATCACTTGCAAAACATAGTACTTCTCTACTGCTGCCCCCGGTTGCAAATGGCCTACCATTTCTTGCCGAAATTGATGCAATGCGTAAAGATGATTTCACCATGAATTCTTCTTCAGTTATCAATGCGAAAAAGCCAGAACTAAAGAAATCTTCTATAAAGACACCTTCCATACCTAATATGACGGCACCGCCTTTGCCTAAGGTTCATTCTCCGTCAATTCCTACATCTGGTTCATCGTATCCGTCGCTACCACTGGCTGCACCACCAACTCTTCCTTCTTCATTACCGCCACCACCAGCACCACCAGCACCACCAGCACCACCAGCACCACCAGCACCACCAGCACCACCAGCACCACCAGCACCATCAGCACCCCAAGTGAAGAATTTCCCATCTTCATATGGTTCAGGTTCTATTAGTAGTACAAAATCAGATGTTCATCTGTCAAAACAAGTTTCACTGCCGATTACTGGAGGTCTCCCATTTCTTGCTGAAATTAATGCTAAAAGGAATGATGATTACGCTGTAGATAAAGCCTCTTCAACTCAAGGGAAATTATCGTCCCGGGTACCTCCAAAAATAACCAAAGCAAATGGAGCTTTTGCTAATCAAAACATGAGTGCCCCTGTCATTCCTATACTGACAGCACCACCTGTACCATCTGCACAAGAAACAGAATACGAGAGACCACCTGAATCATCTTTATCAAGAGTAAATCCAATGAATGGTGGGCTTCCATTTTTGTCTGAGATTAATGCTCGAAAAAATGATGCCCATGTCGTATCATCCACTAAAGCATCACATCCTTATTCCCCTATCCATTCTGCGCCACCTCCGCCAGTGATGGGGGCACCACCTCTCCCAACATCACCACCACCACCATCTCCAAAGCCTGTTGAAGCTGCAAGGGTTCCACCATCAGCATCATACATGGGAGCACCTAGTATTCCGTCATCACAAACGTCTTTCCCAGTATCTTCAGCGCCAAAACAATCGACATCCAGTCCTCATTTTTTTTCGCATAAACCACCGCCGCTGCCTTCTCCAAACACAAAATTTATATCTTCAAATGACGATACCCATGCTTCGTCACAACTGTCACCACCTCCATCATCTTTCAAAAGGAATGATTTTACGGGCATTAGAGATCGTCGTAACGCAAAGTCACAGTTTCTACCTGACAAGCCAAATAATGAAAAGAATGACTCCCAGAGTGGATCTGGGATTGTTGTACCTCATATGGAAGGCATTAACGATCCGAGATTTGGATTTAGTAATGAATCAAACATTCCTTTACCAAGAAAATTTTCGAATTTAATCAAGTTATACCCTAGCACTATATAAAATCATTTTAAGAAAATTACAATTCCAAATATTATGAATCTTTCAATACACGATAGTTTGTATATATATTAATGCAACATATAGTAATGCTTCTCTATTTACCTTTTTTTTTGTTAATATTAATACATCTATACACTTGGAAATATACTACCTTTATCGGTCCAGAACTTTCGTTTCGCAGCTTTATTTTGTTGTTTGGAAAATTCAAGGATTGCGTCTATAGTTGATACCTTTTTATTGTTTCTGATTGTTTCAATAGCTTCCTTGTTTTCATTATTATCTGATATCACTGTTTCTGTGATATCTGAGAATCTTTCGAGACCGCTTGCTTTACTATATTTTGCGTGTTCTAAAATTTCAGAAGTCCCTTCAGACTTTGAATTTACAGCCTCTTCAAACTCATCTTCTTTTTCATCTTCAATTTCATCTTCTTTCTCAACATCAATTTCAACATCTTTCTCATCTTCAATTTCACTTTTGTTCTCTTCTTTACTTTCATACTTAATGTCTTTCTCAATTTCTTTTTTTTCCTTTGTTGCTTCCTTTTCATATTGATCGTCATCTTCACTACCGTCAAGGCCCATCATATCACTTATCAGTTTTGAATCCCAGATTGTATTGGATTTACTACTAAGATAAGCCTTTTCATCTTCGTCTCCATCATCACTATCATCCTCATCACTATTCTCTTCACTATCATCAGTAACATCCTCGCCACTTTCATCGTCGCTCTCATCTGTTGTCAAATCAACAAATTCATTTCGCAGAATTTGTTTCTTGCTTTTCTCAGCATGAATTATCTGGTTGTCAATAAATGCAATGTTTTTAATCAATGATCTTTCATCAACAAACTCTCTTTTCTGACCTTTATATTTGATAATTGAACCTAAAATTGATTCATTTAGTCTCTGCTTGTAAGTCATGGAATTCAAATCTAGGCATTTATCCACAAGCAAAGTATATGCACTATTGAACGCCTTTCTCCAATCCCAAATTTTAAATGAACCTCTAGAGATATTATTCAGAGGATCATTAGGGTCCTGAATAGCTAAACAATATGAATTTCTACCTGTGTCCATTTCAGGGTAAAATCTTTTTTCACCATACATAGGCTCACCAGTTTCTGGTGATTGAGGTATTATCACCACATTATCATAGGCAAAATTTCTACCATATAATTCAAAAAATTCTATGAGTAATACTCCTAAGTTTTTCAAAGGGTCTATTGAATTAGTTATAAGTCTTGGGTGAAGCTTCAAAAAAGTGTAAACCATGCAAATAGTAGTGAAACCCCCTATACCACCAAATCGCACGTTGTTGAGCTGTCTGGTTGCCAAAAAATGTTTTAGCACCATCACAAGTTCTCGAAGACCCGGAGTAGTCTTTACCCACTTTGATATAATTTTTGCAGCATCAACACCATTCATTCTTTCAAATGAAATATCAATATTGAGTCGCGATTCTTTATCGACAAGTTTAATAATCGGAACTTTAGCAGAAGCCACCACTTCAATTGATTGTGGGATTTTTTTCAGTTTCAAATAACTTGACAATTTATATAAGGAAGCTCTATTATCTTTTTTATTTAATGAATCTGGGTTATCAGTGTTGATTACAAAGTCAATATCTGAATCTGGAAGATAAAGCTCAGAAGCGTATGAACCAAAAACGTAAACGTGCGAATCTCTCCAAAAATTCTCGATGGTGGATTTTAGTCTTTTGATACATCTGTTACGAAGTATGATTTCTTGTTTTGAAGGTGACATAAACTTTACAAAATCATGAATCTCCAAATTTAGCCAGTCAGCTATTTCTTTTTGTTTTGAATGGTCATGATTTAGTACCCATGGAAACGCATTATGGGCTTTTAGTTTTGTTGTATCCTCCTCAACGTCTCTTGAATATGTTTTGCCGGAATTTTCAGTAGAATCATCCTGGCCAGAAAGCTCATCTTCATCATCGTCATCATCAAAGTTGAAAGATATAAAATCTTCATTATTCTCTAAAGAATCGTCTATTTTGGTTTTCTTAGTGTCTTGTGACACCATGTTCTCCAAAGAACGACTTCTTTTCCTATTCAACAAACTATTTTGTTTTTCATCGATACATTCTGAATCTTCCCTAGCAGAGCATAGCTCATTATCTGAGTCAAGAAGTACAACATCCGGAGATGGTGGAGGCGAGTAATCATCATCGCTTGGTTCCTTGCTATTTATTATCTCAGTAGTAGAAGTGGATCGTTGATGCAACTCTGTAGATTTTTTTGAAATATTAGATTTGGATATGGAATGACTTTGGTCAACGGTCTGCGAGTTAATCATACTTGCACCAGCGAAATTTGCAGATGATTCCGTGTTTTCACGAGTAATGGGCTCGCATGTTCTCAGCCTCTCCGACATATTAAGTTGTTCGGACATAAAATTGGTATATATGTGTGTGTATTTCACTTTCTTTCTCTTTTCACTTATTCAAGCCGTTGCTTTCAAAATTCGCGTTCTTGCTTCAGTGTGTTGATGTGAAGGTCTTGCTAAAGACGATTTACAATGCTAATATGAGAGCCAGAAAAAAGATGCAAATATATGTAAGCTGGCTTCGATATAATACATTAAACACCGCAGATTGGTGTCAAAAAGCCCTAAAATCAATAGAATAATTCAATCCTGACAGAATCTTATTGTTCGATCATTAGTATGTATAACCACTCTGTATAAGGTCTGCTGATGCAACAAGCTTTACGTGAAGTATCGTGGTTGAGAACCGTTTGAGTGAAAAGTTTTCAAACTGATACGCGTTACGAGCACCGATAAAATACTGATTTTCTTCTTCAAAAATCACATGCGGTCATGTGATATTTTGCAGTGAATGTTTGGTGATATAGCTGTTTCTGATCTACTTATTTCAACAGTAACGTTTCAATGTAATATTTTATATTGCGACAGATATCCTGACAAATGAGCTACAAGTACAGAAAAGAACAGTTCGTGGAATTATTAAGCTTTAAAGGTATGTTATACTCGGTTTAGTGGGAAGCCAGATACAGATCTGATTAATTTCAAGGGCTAACTCCTAGTCACAAAAGCGCATGTTTCATAAGCAAATGTTCATATCGGGTATTTTGTATCTTAATTCACCATATTTATTTTCATCTTCATTTCTGTTTTTCTTTTTATTATTTTATTTTTCTATTTTTTGATTCGCTTACTTTTTATTATCAATTTATCGTGTAATTATCTTATAACTATCTTGTTCTTTTTTCGCTATCTGTATTGCATAAAATGCATGTTTTGTTGACTCTGCAATCAATAATTAGTACCTTAGCCTATTTTAAGTCACATTGTGTACTGCAGCAAGTTTCACTCACTGAAAAACATGATGTAAGTCAGTAGAAAACTTAGGTACGGATTGCATTTCAAGATTTGCATCTTATTGAAAGGGGAGAAACTGAATTGGATGCCTAGACTTCTGCTTGTTTGGTAGAAACACAAGGTTTTCTCAATCTTCTGAATTAGCTCATATTAAACTAATATGCAGCCTAGTAACACAGAAGTTCAACTGTTTTTGAGTAACATAAAACAAAAATTGAAAATCGAACAATGTACAAGATGCACGAAATAAAGAAAGGTATGTGTTTTTTCTGTGCCTGCCTGTAATGCAGTCTTATTGCTTTGTTTTGCAAGCTATTTATTGATCTTGTAACGCTTCGTTTTTCGGTTAACCTTATTGAGATAAGAATGGAACTGTTCTAGATTTGTGCATGCTCAACCTGTAAGGAGTGCACAAATTGTGCATCTGAAACAGGAACATAATCCGCAAAATGCAAAAATATGCGTGCTAGATGTTTGATAGTTTCTAATTAAGGTACCAGTATCCATTTAAAATTTTCTCGATTTTCCCTACAGTTTGTTGACACAAAGTTGTCTAGACAGGATACCTGGAAAAGCTAAAAAAATACTGCTTGCTGAAGTACTGATTTCTTATTTGGGACATAAAAAGAGGGACTTAATATGTTTTATAAATACTACCAAATAGATAGTTGTTTGGCAGTAATATATATAAACATCAACTATTCCAGAGAGATGTTGCAATATTTCTCTGAATCAATATAGGCATCTTCTTTCCACTTTCTCTTAGAAAACTCAAGTGCTCCATCATAGCATATTCTTCAAGCTAAAATTCCGCGGTCTACACAACCTGCAAATTATTATTAAACATGAACTTCGCCTTATTATTGTTAGTTTCTTTCTTGAAATTGGTTGTTTGTGATCAAGCAACTACCACAGCTGTTTCTTATAGCGTACCTGTAGATGAAAACGCAGTTCAATCAGTATTATCAACAATGACAGACACCGCTTTGAAACAGCTATTTTCACAGTTCCAAGCTGCTAGAGGAACCTCTGCTGCTTTATCCTTGGCCTCCCTCTATGGATCTCAAATTCTTGCTGGCGACATGACAGATCTTAACTCTTTGGCATTGGCCATTGCCACCGTTTCTGGAACTCAAACAAAGAACCAAGGAACTTCAATAATCACTGATTCCCAGGTCAGCTCTTCCTCCTCCGCTGGTGGCATAATTACTGACAGTCAGAGTAACTCAACCTCGGCTACAACAATGGACATTATTATTTCTGGCAGTTCTGAATTGGAATTCACCACTGCTAATTCGAGCAGCACCACAAATTCAACATCCACTCAAAAAGCTGCTGCTGCCAGATTGTTTGCTGCTACTCCATTTGCTTTTGGTGTTGCAGTTTTTGCTTTACTCTAATTCATAGCTTAATTTGATTACATAGATTTTTCATGTTTTTTTCTAATATACCCTTTCATTTCTTGTTGCTTAACTTTAACTAATATGTTGGCTTATTATCTACATTTTTATTACATGCAATATGTTTGTTTCTCTCCGTTCTTTGATTGTCATTTTCTAATGTATTAAATAAACCTAATTGTCCATAACTTTGAAGTTTTTACAAAATTTTCAAATTAGTATTCTAATTCTTATAAAGTCTACTCATGCTAAACTATCTATTAAAAATTATATGTTGCCTATGCCTTGCAGCTATTAATGATGAAATTTTTATTTTTTCTCGTTGAGAAAAAATGTTGTTTGAAAATTATCTTTTCGTAATACTGTGTTTTACAAAAAAAAACTGTACTAATTGTACTAATTGTATATGCCTGAAATCTTCGCCACGGTGTTTTGAAATATGAAAATCTAATTAGACTATCCACTACTAATCTGTATCAGTGCTACTTGAATTAAATAGTTCCAAATGATTTAAAATGCATGTTCTTTGATTATATGATGCATCACTTCTATCTAAAAGTTCATCGAGCTCTTCTTCAGATAAATTGTTATCCTTTAAATTACTTTTTGCCCGAAACACATTAGCTTTTAAAAAATTCTGCATTTCTTTAGAATTCATACTTGGAGAATTGGATTTAATTATAGATTCAAACTTACCCAACTGAATGACAACTTTTTCCAAATTTCTTTTAGTATCAGCTCTGGCAAGAAGTAATTGCTCAACCGTGTTCATAGTAGTGAAACGATAAACAATGACAGGCTTTGTCTGTCCTAACCTGTGGGCTCTATCCATAGCTTGGAGATCTACTTGTGGATTCCAATCACTATCAAAAATAATTACAGTGTCAGCAGCAACTAAATTGATACCTAATCCACCAGCTCGTGTAGATAGTAAAAACACCATACAGTTATCATCATCATAAAACTTTTTGATCATTTTCTCTCTATGAGTCTGACTGGATGTGCCATCCAATCTACACCTTTCAAGATCCTTAAATGTTAGATAATCTTCTATGAGGTCAAGCATGGTTGTGAACTGTGAAAAAATTAAAACTTTGTGATTATTAATTAAAAGATTAGTAAGCAATTGATCCAATATTTGCATTTTACCGGAGTTTTCAATCAAGTTTCTACTAACATTATTCTCGTCCATCCATGGGAAAAAAAACGTGTAAGGAGAATCACAAATTGATCTAAGTTGCATCATTAAGTTACCATAATTTTTATATTTGATTTCATTTGAGATGTCTTCCCAAGCTTTATTAAGCATCACTGTATATTTTTTCTTCACCTTAACTGTGAGACCCAGATTTGACGATGTCTTACTATTGTTAACTGTTAGATCTCCCTTCTTTCTAGGTGCTGATACTACTTGTACATCAACATCGTGCGCGTCAACCTTTCCATTATTACCCCGTGGTTGCTCTTTGGAATTATCGCTCTTTTCTTTATTGAAACTTTCCTCCAAATTGGCTTTCAAAGTTGGATCTTTTTTAAAAATCTGATCAGTTGAGATATTTGTATTTATGGGCAATTTATAGTCGGTAGTTTTTTCTGGTATTTTACCCTGTTTGGCAGCTTCAACTTTTGCGCTACTACTATTTTCACTTGGGACCATATCAGTCGAAGAATAACCTTTGTCATTTGATATACTTCTAAGGTTATTCACATCCTTTTTTAATAAACTCGCATGATTTCCTATTTTATCAGCAATTTCATCCAGTTTGTTATTTGAAATTGTCAGGTTTTCTTTAGAATTAATAGATTTATCTATGTTTTCCTTTGAAATTACTTTGCTATTGCTCTCAGATATGATAGTGTTACAAAATGCTTTGAAATTATCGATCATTTTCTCATCCAAATTTTTTTTTGGAGCTATGAACTCTTGAACTATTAACTCAAAACTTGGAACTTTTGTATTGTTCAAAAATTCGACCTGACTATACATAGATAATATTGATAATTTAAAATTAATTTGTCTCTTTCTCTCATTATTGATGGCCAAAATTTGATCTATCTTACCAAATTCGTTTTTCAAAAAAATCACGATCTCATTAAGTTTTGAATTCTTTATGTTATGAAATCTTTGTGCTAAAGCCTGTTTTTGTGATTCTGTTACACATTTTTGCGCATAAGTTAACTCAGTCTGCGAAGAAAGTGCTAAAAATTGCTTCCAGTCATTGTAAAATTTCTTGAGTATTGCATCTTTTTTTTCTAACATATGTTTATCATGCTGACTGATTGTATCCAACTGAACAAGTAGCAGCATTTGCGGCTTTCTCGTTTGCGATTCTTCGTCAAGCAAATCCTTTTCGAGTTTGTTTTTAAGTGACTCCATATCGTCTGAAGCCATTGCATCAAGATGCGCTTTGCTGTTATCTAGATTAACTGTAGAAGCATTTGGATCAGTCGAATTGAATGGCATTTGCTCAAGAAAGGTTTTTTGTAGGTGCCTCATCTTATTTTCATAAGTTTCTAAAAAGGGACTATCAATAACAAATCGACCTCCCTTCAATTGAATCTGGCGCATGACTTCTCTTAGATATGGTTCTTTATGGAAAAGATTTTCATTGATCATAGAAAGCTCAAAAATATCTGTGAATAAATCGCTGTACTCATAAAGATTTTTCTCATTATGAGACATAAAGAAATTATAAGAATTCGTGTCCATGAATGTTAAAAATTTTTCCATCAGAAAGTTCATAAAATATATGTTTCCGCTTTTTATTGATTTTTCAAAGACCTTATCTTTGATAACAGCAGCAAAGTTTTGAGATAGAGGTATATATATATCAAATACACTCAAAAATTCCGGAGGAATGTCTTTATTTACTTTTCTGAAATCACCCAATGCTTTCTCTTCTCGCAGCAATTTTGCTTTTTTTCGAGGTGGAACTTGAGAATGATTCTCACCCTTTGAGCTTCTTTTTCTGTTCAGTTTAGAATTTGAATCAACTTTGTCCACATAAAGATCGTCTTTCTCATAATAATTGTTTTTGTATACATTAACATCCAGAAGCTCTTCATCGCTTACATCACCTTCGAACTGATTAAATTTGTTTTCATTATAATTGATTGGTTTAACAGTTCTTTTAGATTTGTTTTTGATGTGAGCAATTTCATCTTCATCATTGTGTAAATCGATTACTTGAGTCAACAGACTTATTTTGAATATTTTTGTGTCAATGAATTTTTGAATCATTTCTTCAGGAATTTGAAGTTCATTTACTGCAATGTACTCTCGAAGCGCAATTTGTGGAAGCACAGTTTTAAAGGTTTTATTCAATGCAGATTCATATAATTGTGCTTGCATGTCACTTAGCTTACAATAAATAATGTATTCTCTTTTTGGAGGTAATGACTTAACCACAACTTTCTTCAATCTTCTTAAAATGAAAGGTTTTAAAATTGTATGCAAATTTTCCACTAACTGAGCTTGAATTTTAGAGCTGATAACTTCATTATCTATTCCTTCTTGCGTTCCTGATGAAAAATTAAACCACTGATGGAATAAGTCAATGTCTTGAAAAATATCAGGAAGAATAAAATTCAACAACGACCATAACTCATCTAGATTATTTTGTAAAGGAGTTCCAGTGATCAATAATCTATTTTCAGTTTTTAATTTTTTTAATTCTTTAATCAATTTAGAATTGATATTTTTTAATCTATGTCCTTCATCAACAATCAAAAACTTCCACTTAAACTTATCTAAATACCTTCTGTCCCTAAGAATTATTTCATAACTGGTAATCACAATACCTAAACGGTCTCGTTTTTTCGCTGTGAAATATTTTGATCTAATATACTCACGTTCTTCTTTAGTTCCTGCATATTTTAAACAAGGAATACTAGGAGCAAATCTAGTAACTTCCTCACACCAGTTACCAACAGTAGATAAAGGACATGCTACTAAAAATGGACCTTTGTTATTGTTCTCATATAAAAATGCTAACAAGGAAATCAGTTGTAGTGTTTTGCCTAATCCCATTTCATCTGCTAATATACCATTTAAACCGTTTTCGTACAAGGTGACTAACCAGTCTAAGCCATCTAATTGATAATCACGAAGAGTAACACCTTTTATAAGTTTTGGCTGTTCTCTCGTTCCTGCAGTTGCATTTGTCAATTTTTCTTTTGTTTTCAAAGTTTCTTCAGTAATGTCTGAAGCTGCACCAGAATACATTGATATTATTCCACTATTGTTCTTATTTTTTTTAGATTTTCTTCCTCTAGAGCTTTTTGTATTACTGAGCTTCTTATTATTAATTTTTTGATCATTCTTATTTTTATGATTTGTCGCCAGCGAATTATTAAGTTCTTCTTCTAAATTGTTCTTCAGTTTGCTTCTTTCCAAGGATGATTGAAGAAGGGTGTCAGCTATAATCTGGGAAAAAACTTTTGATTTCTCAACCAATTGTTCCAACCTGCTCAATTTAATGGAATTTGATAAATTATCAAAGTCTTGTTGTTTGGATGAACTAGCAGTTTGCATATCTTCAAGCAAATTGTTAATTTTATTATCTTCGCTCATTGATCCTTTTTCATCAGCATTCATTAAGTTACTCAGTTTTTCATCATCATAATCATCAGAAACTTTCATGCTTTCCTCTTTTGATTTTTTCTCAGAATTGTTGATTTTTTCATTTCTATTGTTCAATTTATAATCATCTGAAAAATTAAATTCATCGCTTTGATCACTTTCATATTCTGAAAAAGACGATCCAGATGATGATGATGATGAAACCAAAAAAATATTTACATCATCATCAGGAATAACAAAAGATTCATTAGATAAACTAGGGTAATTACTAGACTTTGATTGTTTCAAATGCTTTGATTCCAAGAGTGATTGATTATTATTGCTGAGTGCTTTTTCTGATAACAATTTTCCATAACTATTTTTCGAACTATTATTTTGCAGTACATTTTTTTCATTCAAGTTTCCTTTGCTATGCAGATTTAATCCATGTAAACCTTTGCTAGGATTGCTATTATTTGTTTGGAAATTTGAAATGAACGAAACAGTTTTAGAATCAGGAACCCTCACCAGCTCTAGTCTATGCATAGCTTCATTATTATTTTTAATGTTGTTTTCTTCATTCTCATTTGAACTCTCATATTCATCAATAATCTCAAAACTTGATGATTGCGGTGTCGATGCCAAATTTGATATCCTAGAACTTGTTTCATCTAAATCGTCATCAATAATTTCGAAACTTTTCAGCTCAATTGGTTCATCAATCCATTTTTCGTGTCCTTGATTCACGGGATGAGACAATTTTGAGTTAGCAGGTTTTGTTGAATCATTGTTAGCATAATCTATTGTTTTATTACATTTATTTAATGGAATATTATCATCATATTCATTATCATTTTTTTTCAATTGAAGTCTAGTTGAACCAGTGTTTTCAGAAAAATCAATTCTATCAGTACTATTTGACTGGCTTAAGTTGCTATTTTGTTCCGCTTGTTTTTTTGTTATTTCGGAATTTGTAGATCTAGAATTTTTCTTCTCCCAAGAACTGCCAGTATCATCTTCTAATTTTGATTCATTTTTTAATTTTGATTCATCTTTATCACTTTCATTTTCCCTAAATTTTAGTTGAGAAAGAGGTATTTCATAGTTTTCGCTACTATCGTCACTTTCACCTGTAGTGTTAATTCCATCTTCACTTAGATTCGCCTGTTCATTTCCATTATCATTTTTATTTTTAATTTCATTTTCATTTTGATTTTCGATGTTGTACTCATCATCACTTGACAAAGTTATTGGATTATTAAAATCCCACCCATTTCCAAGATTATTAATCTTGGATATGTTTTCCAGAGATTTGAAATTCAGAGGTTTTATGGATATAGTCTCCTCAGTAGATGGTGGTGACTTGGATTTAGAATACCGAGTCCTTCTATTTAATCGTGACCCCATTTCGGATTCTCTACAATTACAAAAGGTAAGTATGTGGAGCTCTCTGAAATCCTTTCTCTCTTATCTCTATATTTTATTGATTAAGAGTTAAATGAATCATCTATGCTACCTTTGTAGAATTAGCATGTCATGAAATAATAGTAAAGAAAAAACAATTTCATGCTGTTTTGTGTATATACACCGTGATTATAGCTTTTTTTTCCATATTTTGTGTAACTTATTTTTCTTTGATCTGTTTATGCATTCTTTTTCTTTTTCAACGTTTTAACAAATTTTCTCTTCAACATCTATTCCATCTTATGTGAATTCTGTGAATTCGATAACAATTATGTTAAATGCTACATTTATAACAAGCTGAATAAAGTGTTTAATAATACTGTTTATATAATACTTTGTTATATATTATCAAGTAAATAACCGTTAAAATTAGCTTTAACTTTAAGCGCCATTGATCTGCAAGCTTCGATTAACTTATCCAAGTTTTGATCAGTAATAGTATCATCTTCTGAGTCAAAAATCAAACCTACTATCTCCCCAGATGTGTTCATGAAAGACACCATCGCATTTATACTTAATTTGTCCGAGTTCAAACTATTGGAAAACATACTGAATTGCGGATCAATTATCAACCTAGAATCATTACTATTTTTTGCTGACGAGTATGTAGCCTGCGAGAGACCTGTGCACACCATATCTTTGCATTCAATACCTGATGTGGCTACAGCTAAAGATGTACAATTGGAACTCCATGTGATTAACGATAGTATGTTATGATTCACGGTTGGATCATTACTAAGAATATGAATAAATATGTCGATGGATGATTTTGGATACTTGTCAAGCATGATAGAAGGTAGGAGCGATGATTGTATATAAGTTGCCAATTTCTGTTCTACATGGGAGACCTGATAATTCGATATGGACGAAGTGGTAACGAAATCTTCGACTTTACCCTCTGAGTTCTCGGCAATGTCTGCGTTAAGCTGAGATTTGAGAAATTGTTGACGCTTTTCGAACTTAATGCCTTCGAAATTGGATAGTTCATTGATGTTGGGAGAGATCTTGCAAGTTACTGATAATCTTCCAGATGATATTATGCCAGATCCCTTTATTGGACGTGCACCGTACACCGATGCGATGATTGCAGTGGTATTATCAATCTCTAAGTAGCACGATCCATTGGATGATTCCACAATATTTGTCGAAACGAAAAAATCTCTCACTTTCAGATGCTTCTGACTGAAGCCAAGCTTTTCTTCTGGGTTGTTTGCCGTTTTCGCTTGATCATTTCTTTGGAGAAACACCAATGGCAAGGCGCCATCTGGTCCCGCGATTCTTCTTTTGTCTGTGCTCATGTGGAACTATCCTAATAGCTGCTGTTTGGAGCTACGTGGATTTAAAATTGAGCTTGAAAATGAAAACTTTACTAACTTGTGGACAAGTTTGTTTTGTATGGAAATAACTATCGAATGAATCTAATATTATATTTATGTATAAATATAGAGGATATACAAAGTATATAGGTTAGAATGTCATCAACCTTTCTGCTGCAGCCTAATACAGAAAATTGAAAAAAAAAATCAATATATATATATATATATATATATAAAACAGACCTCAGCCATTTATAATTATAAAACCAATAAGTTATAACATCCATAACTCGGAAATGAGACACTAACAATTTTGAATTATAACAGTTTTAAAGCGCAACATTAAAACACTACAACAGTAAAAAACTAGGATATAAATAAACAATAAGTCTTTAAAGCTAAACATGAATAAACTAAAAACGTTTGAAACCGTAACATCATAAGATATTTTTTTTTTTGTTTTTTCTGGTTGTGGTTGTTTCTGTTTTTTGAGCCTGCATTTCTTTTCTTGTTGTAGTTTGAATCCACCTGGTTGTAACGTTTAATAGTTAAACGACTCCATGTACGTTTTTGGTAGCTTGATATATATAAAAGATGCTTCAAGAGCAATTTTATACTCTTGTATTGTAGTAAATATCTGAGGATATTAAGTATATCAATATGAAATTATTAGTTTTAGTTGAAGCACATGCCCAAATGTGTCACATGTATAAATAGTACAACGGCTTGTTACAGTTTTAAACAGCGCGCGTGCTTCGCTCATGCAGATGATTTCAAAACGCACCCATAAGAAAGGAGCTGTTTTGTATCTTGCCAAAGAACCAGTTACAATATTTTCGAGCCTTTTTGTTTAAAACCACTAAAGATTCAAAACATATAAATGGTAAAATACTTAACTTTTGATAAATAGTTAAATTTTATTTTTACATGTATCAGTGTATATAATAATACTTAGGCCCAACTTTTTGGTTTTCCTTGTTTTTGCATCGCTGATTCGCAGACAGTTTGACTCTTTCATTTCCCCGAAGATTTATATAATTTTATTTTTCGACGTCTTATTAGTCCCAAACAGATCTATTGACAGAATTTTCGATAAGTTGCAACTACAAACAGAAAAAAATAATACTAGGGGAACACACTTAAAGTGCTTTTATTTGAAAAATTGAGTTGACCAGTAAGCAGCCAAAGAAATGTCGTCAAATGAAATACATGAAAGCTCGCCCTACACTAAGGTAACCCCTGACGACTTTTCTCCTGCCACCGTTTTCCCAGCACATCACTCTTCCAATGACGAGGATGGAAATAGTGGCTATCACAACGATGCAACTAGCTCGTTGAGCTCCAATATGTCGCTTTACACAGCCTTAGAGGATCCTTGGCAGGTTTACAGAAACCAAAATCATGTTAATCGTGGAAGATCAAACATAAACTACAATAACTACAAGATTCGATACTCTAACCACAGACCTTTATTCGCAAATAATAAGGCTCTAGCAAAGAAGATGAAGCAGAAACATCTCAGAAACAGGTTTTTTTTAACGAAAAAGAAGAATGTCAAACTGGGCTCTTTGAATAGGGGAAATTATCTGAACTTAAATGCGGAGGACTCGATGGAGAGTAATAATACAGACGATTTGTACGAAAGAATTATCAGCTCTAATCCGAATTTTAAAACAAAGGAAGAATTGTACAATAAGATAGATTCCTTAAATGAAGCCACCGCATACCATAGCCTTCTACCTAACGAAATTCTCAAATTTTCATTTCTGGAAAATCAGGATCATTTAGACAGTTATTATGGATACCAGTATATTCCACCAAAAGATACTAAATTTAAAATGAAAACGAGAAAATTCAAATCAAATTTGAACAAGAAAAGAAAAGGAAAATTCATTAAACGTTTTTGGAAGAAGTTATTTTCTTCAAAGAAGAAGAAAAAGCAGAATCAAGATGCAATCAAGCAAATCAAGCACCGTGAAATCAAATTGTATAAAGTGGATTCGGCCACTGCCAATTTGATTGACAACAAATTTACTAATTTTCTTGACATACAGAAAAATCCTAATAATCATTTAAACGACAGTTCATCGAATGTAAGTGTCAAAATTATTACTAACGGTGTAATGGCAGATCTCGATGATATTGCGCCTCCTCAATCTCCAAATCTGATAAAGAGGTTTGCACTAGCCAAAAGTAGATTAATTCTTCAATTAATGAAATTCAATCCAAGTATAAGGTCTCAAATAGTGTATCCTGAATACGAATCCATCGACCAAGCGCAGTTACAATTGAGACATGATATGTGTACCAATGCATTTGAGAGATTTGAATTTGAAGATGGTATTAATTACGGTATTGTGACTAAAACTAACGCTAAAGAACTGCCAAATAGTAATGATTTCCGCCAAAAGGTAACCCATCAGATGATTCCAGATGCTGAGTTTGATGAGTTGGTGAACAACAAAAATGCATCACCTTTGAAAAAGAGTGATATTGAAAGTCCGAGTATCAATTCAAATACAAGCGTTAGTGAAAGAACTAACTCAAGTGATACTGATAACGCAAATGATCACCATTATCGCCAATATGCCGGAGAAGGTGATAATAAGTTTTCAGCTAAAAAGAAAAAGAACTATATTGATTTCCTGACTCCTCCATTAAACGCAAATGAAATTGATTTCATTGCCGATAATGATGATGAATATAAAAGAATAAGTGTAGCCACAGTGACTCCGGCAGATGAAATAGAAAACAATGATGTCAGAGAACCCGAAATCCAGGAAACCATTAAAAGTCAAGGTGTTGAGCACGAAATCAACTCAAGCGGCGCAAATTCCTCTTTTAGGGTTTCAAAGGAGATTTCTCCTGTTGGGGACGTTGTTGGTATCAGCAAAAAACTAGAAGCTACCGAAAAAGTTGAAGACACAATAATTGTTCCGCAATCTATTAGCTCTCCACCTCAAACAATATCCACCGTTACATACTCTGTTGCTTCGTCTAAGGACTCACTCGTGATTAATCTGATACCTGTTGGTCTAGCGACCAAATATGATAATAAAAGGCATACTAGCATAAGTCATGCTAGAAACAGCCTCAATGGTACTAATAGAAAACTGATGTCTCATAGAACTAGTGTTCTTCTTGGATCGCTAGGCCTTGGAAATACTCTTCATAGTGATAATGAAGCCACAAATGCAAAGAAGACCCTACTGAAGCTGACTAGCAAGAGAAATAAGAAGAAAATTACTATCGATGAACAGCTTCTTTCTACCGAAAACATGGTAGCAGTTGATCCTTCATTCATTCCACGCACTACTAGCAGTGGGAGTCTTGCTAAAAGTCTTAGCAAGAGAAAGAACAAAAATAAGGATTCGAATACAAGCAATAGTAGCGTATCACATAAGGCATCCAAGAGCAGCAATAAAAGGATCAGCGGATTGGATTCTTCAGTGTCTAATAACAATGTCATTATTTCTAAGTATTCTGCTAAAGGTGTAGCTTCATCAGCTATTGCTACTGCTGCCGCCACTGTTGCTGTGTCTTCTCTTCAAAACTCAAACAGATCTATCAGTAATGGTAGTAGTAAATATAGTAGTTCCAAGGGCTCCTATATCAAGAGAAGTAGAAACATTGAAGAAGCTGATGCCGAGGAAGAACTGTTGTACAACAAAGATTTTGATTATGGAAAAGTATACGTTGAATCAGGATTATTACTTCCGGGAAATAATCCTCAAGTTGTTTTCACAAGCAGTGGAGAAGAGCGCGAGACTAATGATTATGTTGATGACTTTGGTAATGTTAAGGTTGCTGCAACAACTCGTGGAAATTCTTTATGCGGAACCAGTGATTCAGGACTAGGAGTTGTTAAGACTGAGACTGTAAGTAATGATTTTGAAAATTATGATAATGCTGTTGAAATTCGTCCTGTCGGCGAGACACATTCTTCAAAAGATTCTTTGTTCGGAATGGATGGCAATAATGGAATTGATCCAATACATGAAGAATTTATGCCTGATGCAGAAGAGATTTTAGGCAAAATTCAGACGGCCACCCATGTTGAATTTGAAAGACGTAGAAGTTCATTAGATTCCTACGTTACTGCGAATACTATGCTTGACGCTGGAGGCAACTATAACGTTACAGCAGATGCTAATGAAGAGAAAGCTGAAAACGACAATAGTAATAACTACCAATCAACATTTTCTGGTGGAGTCGTTGGCGGGGACATTTTTAAGATTAGTGAAGTAGAGCAGAAGGCACTACAAAGAGAATTAGATAGTTTTGATGCTGCTTCCTTGCAGAGAAGAATTCAAGAGAAATTGGCAAAGGAAAATGAGTCTATGAATAGCTTCAAGAGCGCTAATAGTAATGATTCAATGGTGAAATATTATAGTAGTGATGTTTTGGCTGAGAATAGTACACTCTTTAAGTCTAGAATGAACTATCGATTACATGGCAACTCCAGCAATAGCAAGACTGCTACTCAATATATTAATCAAGGTAAACAGAATATTGTAGCTGTACACGGATTTGGAGTTGGTGCAACAAACGATATGTCAAAAAGAGCCTCGCAAAAGATCATGAATCTGCAAGATGAGATGTTTTACAAAAGAAGAACAATTATTGAAAGTGGTAACAGCTCTGACGACTTGAAAAATTATGGTAGTTCTAGCGATAGTGGCGCAGATGAAGCAATTATAGCCAGTGAGGAAGATCAACCAGATAATGGACAGAAGTTTGCTGTTTATGGTAACAAGAAGCATCAAGCTGATGGTGGAGAGGATTTTAAGGCAAAAGGGGGAGCCGTGCATGTAATTGGCGGCGGATATTTGTCATCCTCATCATCGTCAAATGGAGGTACATCAAGAAGTAACTCTGTACATCCAGCTTCACACGTTGGGTCTTCATCACCCGAAAGCAGTGAAGATGGAGGCCACCAGAGAGCCCCAGGCGACGAGAGTAGACCTGAAGAAGTAGAGGCATGGATGCTGTACATGAGAAGAATTTTGAACGAGAGAATCAGAAATAATTTAATGGCTAGAGGAGGCGAGGCAGAGCCAGCCAATCAAGGATCAGTTTTTGAGTCCTTGAATAAAGAAGGAGTAATACCAGAAGTACCAAGCAAAAAGGGTTCGCCACATAGCAGTATTGCAAATGGAAATAACGGAAGTGACAAACTTTTGCAACGTGGAGGCTGGTCACCACACAGCCACGAAGGCAGTACTTATTCGACGGATTCTCGTCACCAACAAAAATATTCTGGATTTATTGAGTATTACGGTAATAAAAAGGAAGGAGAAAGCGGAAGCGGAAGAGCCTACAGTATTCGAAGCAAGATATCCACAGACTCATCTGGCTCGCTGCTGTACCACGAGATCATGGTGAGTATGGACAATGGAATTGTCAGGGAGTTAGGGAACGCAAGCTTGGGGGGCAGTGGGGCTAGTCTTGTTAGCGGAACCAGCAGCGGTCAAAGAAGAAAGTTGCGGACTAATCGTGGAAGAATCTGAGATTTTTCAATTTTTGTTAGTTTTTTTTTTGTTCACCTTTCTTATTTAGTTTTTTTAGCTATTTAGTTTTTTTTAGATATTTATTTTTTCTTTTGCATTGTATATTATTATTGAGACACCTTTTTGTTATTTGATTACTTTCACGCTATTAAAGTTGCATTTTGTTTATTATTTTAACTGTTTTAATATTATTGTTATTGTACTAAATTTGAGATTTCAAATTCTGGGATCGATTATGCATGTCGAAGATCGTGACAGTAGGATTCTTGATGGGATACGCTTTCGGAAAACATACATCCGGACATGAAAGTACTAGACACTCAAATATCTATACACCTAAACATTCGAAAACATCTGTACATCAATGCACCTGCTTAATAACTTTCAAAGAACACTTTGTAAGAATAGTGAAAGCAGGACAGAAATTCTTGATAACGTAAAAGGACAAGAAAAAACTGCGAAAAAGCAGAACAAGAAAACATTGACACCGAAAACCCTTACATTTTTGTGCAAAAAACTTTAAGATAGTTTAAGTGCACGCATCTGTTTTTTTTGGCTTAGAAAAAACGGTCGCTGGCATTCTTGCATTACTTGCTCTTAGCGATAAAGCGTGGAGATGTTTCGAAAAGGTCGTAAAAACAAAAAACAAAGAAATAAAAAACAAAGAAACAAAAAAGAAAAAAAGAAAAGGTAAGTACAAGCTAAGTATAAGATAAAGCAAAAAACGGTGCGCGTAGGATATTTCCTGTTTTGCTGCATATTTCTTGGTTATGTTTACCGGTGGGTTTGTTCGTTTGCACAGGCAAGTACACTGCGATTGGCTGTTACTAGCATAATTTGGAGACCAAGGGTTCTGGCACACAGAGAGTAAGTTTTATTGGCGGTTTTGTTGGCTTTTGCTGAGGGTTTGTCGTCTACAGGCGGCTGCAGTCTATATCCAAAGAAAGAAAACAAGCTGCGTTTTGACCTATTTGCTGTTTGCAAGTGCAAATATAGAATAGGCAGGTTTAACAGTGTTCCAAAATGAGATTGGTCAACCTCTAAATGTAATAGCATCAATGCTTATACATAAAATCTAGATAACGATTTTTCAGTTCCCAATATAAATGTATACTTATTTACACTTAATTATATTAGAATGTAAAGTATTTAATGCATAATAAATTTAGGAATGATTATATTTAAAATGAAATTATTTTTGAGCAAAAATATATTTACTACAACGTATTTAATAGATAAATTCTGAACATTAGCATCAATATTGACATTTATCATGATAACCAACACATCAATTATATCATAGAATTTTTGTCCCTTCTTAATGCTAACGTGCCAAACGCATTATCTTGTTCAGTAATCTTATTTTTTTTTCTAGCTTTTCGCACCGTCGTTTATTGATCCTAGCGGTTTGTGAATTTATTTATTTTTCACGTTATTCAGCTCTCTAATTTTCTGTTACGTCTCTATGTATGTGTGTTTGAAACTTTCGGATATTTTTCACTGTGTGAAGTTTTCTCATATTTTTCACGCCAATTGCTGTATTTTTCACTACATATAGTTTTCCGTATATATTTTTCACTACATAAAGTTTTATATATATTTTTCATCAAGTGGAGCTCCTCATATTTTCCAAGTTAAGGAAATCTATGTTTTTTTACTTTGAGGAACACCTTGTATTTTCATTACGTAAAGTTGTAAGCAAAATTCCTTCTATATTTAATCTTTGCTTAGGTTCCTAATGTCTTTTTTTTTAAGTTTTTATTGATTTTTTTTCAAACTCTTATTAATTTTTTTTTAGATTCTTATTATTATATTTTCTTCATTTAGAGTCAACACTGTTATGCTATTATTATTACTATTACTATTATTATTTTTTTTTGCGCTAAATAGAACTGCAGAAAAGAAATAAAAAAGAAACAACAATTAAAAAAAATTAGAAAAAAAAAATTTTTGAAATACTCAAATATCGAAATTTAAATTTCTGCCACCCAGTTTATAGGCCCCCATTCTACAAAACGAGAAAAAAAAATGAAAAAAAAAACAAAAAAAAGAAAACGAAAAAACCGTAGAAAAAAGACCAAAAAAAAAAACAAAAAAACAAAGAACAAAAAAAGAAAAAAAAAAAATAAACACAAAATTGAAAGAAGCCAGTCAACAACTTGTTTGTTTGTTTGGTTTTGAATCACTAATTAATTAATTAACTATCTTCCATTACATTAATTAAGTTGTTGTCCCGGACACACAATACCACGAAAGAAAATATATATCCAAAGGAGTCGTTCTATACGTATCACATTTAATAATCGATTCATTTGTATTCTGAACAGTAATTGGTTTGTTCGTATACCAGATAGTTGTTAATTAGTTGATTCGTATACCCAGCAGGAACACGCTCTGTACGTTAGATAGGAAACGATTGATTCGTATACCAGTCAATAAGCATTTTCTCGTATCGTATACCAAATAACCCCGCGACCTGTTTAAATATCAGCTTATAATTGATTTCCCTTTTTGTTTCTTCCCTTCCAGAACTCCCTCGATTTATTTCAGTCCCCCATACCTATATAAATCGGACTGTTCGCATTCCCGAATCGACTCTTTTCCTTTCCTCTTTTCCTTTGCTGTTTTTCCAGCTCTCTGGGTTCCATACACCTTTTTTGTCCCCTAGTCGTCGACAGGTGCCCAAAAGCTCGGTATCCAAAGATCCCCAGCTCATTTATCATACGGCTTGCTATTTGAGAAGATTGTCAACCTTATTCTTTGCAAGATCTACTGGTGTCTGAACATCTCTACTGGCTTGTCCTGCGACTTCTTAAACCCTTCTCGTCTTCACACAGTCTCCATCTGACATCCCTTCTCCTCCATGCCCGCAAATACTCGCACAACAACCCTTCCTCCACCGCCCTCAATGCCTCCTCAGGACCCTGCCAACTCCAATACTCCCAACACCAGCTCCTCTAATAGTAATCCCAGAACATCCTCCGCCATTGGAGCCCATTCCGTGCCTGCTCCCCCACTAGTGGCTGCTCCTATTTCCGTACCTCAAGCTTCAGCAGCATCAGCTCCTGCTCAACCAGCAGGCCCAAATTCACAGACTTCTGCAGCCCCTGCAGCTGCAGTTTCTGCTGAGAAGAAAGAATCCGACATTGCTTACGCAAACAATGTCGATGCAGTCATCCAAACCTGGTTGGCTATCGCATCATGCAGTGAAGCCATTAATGACGACGATAGAGCAGTTTTTGCCTACGATCGTGTCCTCACCTATGATCCTAGCAGCTCTCCTGCTTTGACAAGACTCGGCAATTTGTATCGTCATCGTGACATGTTCTCTCAAGCCGCAGAGCTTTATCAAAATGCTTTAAAAACTGACTCAAATAATGGTGAAACTTGGGGTTTATTAGGCCACTGTTACTTGATGCTTGATGATCTTCAACGTGCTTATTCTGCATATCAGCAAGCTTTATATCATCTCAACAATCCTAACGTCCCAAAACTTTGGCATGGAATCGGTATTTTGTACGACAGATACGGCTCTTTTGAATTTGCCGAAGAGGCTTTTGCTAAGGTTTTGGAATTGGATCCAAATTTTGAAAAAGCTTCCGAAATTTATTTTAGATTGGGTATCATTTATAAACAACAAAATAAATTCACAGAATCCTTGGAATGCTTCAAATTTATCTTGCCTAATCCTCCTTCTCCATTAACACAGCCTGATGTATGGTTCCAAATAGGATTAGTCCTCGAACAGCAAAGAGATTTCAATGGCGCAAAGGATGCATATGAAAGAGTGTTACAATCGAATCCTCGCCATGCAAAAGTTCTTCAGCTTTTGGGCTGCCTTTATTCTCAACAAACTGCAACATTCCACAATTTAGATCACGCATTGAGTTTGCTTTCTCAATCTTTGGAATTGGATCAAGAGGATGCCCATACTTGGTACCATCTTGGTAGAGTTTATATGGCTAAGGGTGATTACAACGAGGCCTATGAAGCCTTCCAACGTGCTGTTAATAAAGATTCTAGAAACCCAACATTCTGGTGTTCTATCGGTGTTCTTTATTATCAAATATCTCAATATAGAGATGCCTTGAATGCATATACAAGGGCCATTCGTCTCAATCCATATATCTCAGAAGTTTGGTATGATTTAGGTACCCTATATGAGACCTGCAATAATCAACTTTCAGACGCTCTTGATGCGTATAAACATGCTCAACGTTTGGATCCTAATAATCCTCATATTAAGGCTAGATTGGATCAATTAACCAAATATCAACAAGATGGAGGTGCCAGCGGTGGTGCTTTACCTCCTCCTCCTCCAGCTCAAGAATTGAAATTGCCAACTGAAATGTTGCCTAATAGAGAATATGAACAGCAGCAACAACAACAACCCTTTGGTGCTAATGGCAGCAATCAACCTCAGCATTCTCCTCCTATGGAGACGTTGCCTCAATTGAGGTTAGATCAATCCTCTCGTGCTTCCCAGCAACAATCACAACAACAATATTACTCTACACTTCCACCACCACCACCTCAAGAACAGCAGCAACAGCAGCCAATTCACTCATTGCAGCAGCCAACATATACAACAAGTCAACAGAATTATAATGGTCCACAACAATCAACAACGCAACAGCAAGCATTACCACCACAGCAACCTGTACCACAACAACAATCAGCGCCGCAACAACCACCTGCACTTCCGGTATCACAGCAAGTTCCACCAGTATCCAAACATCAAACAATTCAGCAAAAATCGACTTCAAACAAACATAAACGTGATTCGGATTCCCATAAAACCGGTACTTCATCAAGCACAACTAAATCACGTAAGTTGAATAATGAGGAGAAAAAAGCTGTTAACGGTAACAAGAAGCATCAAAAGCATGCAGCAAAGAACAGCGCGGCTTCCTCAAAAACTACTTCTACCGTTTCTTCTCATGTTTCGGCCAAAAAGGATGAAAAACCTGCTGTTACTGTACCACCACCAGTTTCATCAGCACCGATTTCAACTGCCACACCTATTGTAGAAAAGCCAAAGGCAAATTTATTACAATTGAATGCGCCTAAGGAAGTTTCCGCGTATGAAGAGGAAAACATTGCTTCCACTGTCCCTACTGCTTCTGCAGTTGCCGGATCATCTACCAAGGTTTCTAATGGGAAGCTGTCTACAACTCAGAGTAATGAGTTGAAAAATGGTGAAGCGGAGGAAGAGGAACAAGTCGTAATACGTCAAATTGAAGAAGATGAAGATTATGATGATGATGATGATGATGATGATGAACTCGAAGATGATACTACAAAGAAACAGCAAGAAGAAAGTAAGTTGGAAGCTCCAGTGACAGAAAAGAATTCAGAAGCAGTCTCATCTGTTCTTGAAGCAAGTCAACCAGCTGCTGAAGTTACGAAACCAGTATCTGAAGAAAATATTGCTGCTATTCCGACAGCTACAGTAGATGAAAAACCAAAAGAAGCATTACCTGAGAAGAAACCAGAAAGTATTAAACCTGTTGAATATGTTGAACCTGCCGAACCTCCTGTACCTCCTGTACCTTCGGAAAAACAAAAGCTTCAAAATATTAATGTCAATACAACACAGCATCCACAGGCAATCACTTCAGTTCCTGCTGTTAGCGATGAGGTAAAACCTACTGATATTCCCCAAAAAGCAAATGAAGAAGAATATGAACCAAAGAAAAATGTTCAAACTAAAATTTCTACTACAGTTGATGCATTTCCAGCTGCCAAATCTTCAACAACTTTCGAGGATACAGTAAAAGATTCTATTACAACTGTGCCAAGTACCAATTCTAGTATTCAAAATACAGCTGGTGCTGAAAAAGAAGTGAGTGCTTCCCCGAAGGTTGAAGATCCTTCAAATTTATTGCAAGGAAAGTCTGTTTCAGTCGAGAAGCCAATTGAGGATCAAAAAACGGAGACTAATGGAACTTCTGTAGAAATTTCTACTAGTTCTTCGGAAGCTACAACCGCTGGCACTGAAGCTTCTGTTAAGCCTCCTACAAATGTTCAATAGGTTATGTAAATTAAATTATTTATTCTTATTTCATGTTTTTCTCATGATATATTTTGTTTTGATTATTGCATTTGTGTACTTTTAAGATTACTGTTATTTGTTAGGTTAATGTGATCATTTTGCTTTTAGTTATTTTTTTATTTTTTCTCAACAATAAACACTATTAAAATTAAAAAATCTGTTTATAATGTCTAATTTCGATTTGAATCTTAGTAATTAGAAACATGTAATCTGAATATGCAACTATTCTTAGTTGCCAATATATTATTATTTATTATCAATTTTTTATATTTACAAAAAAGAAATGCCGACATACATGTGTGTGAAAAAAAATAAACTGAGAGCAACAATCATAGAGCAACTGAATAATTAGGCAGTGTGATTTTATCAAGTATATCATGTACGAGATAATAATACATATTTGGAGTTTTAAATTATAAAATTTTTCATCAGTTTTAACTTATAACATTTCTCTGTCACAATGATGTTTTTGAATAATTGGTTACAATTTTATTAGAATAAGCACATATTTAACTCCTATTACATATTTTGTTGTTCAATCATCAGATCAAATGTCTAACACAACTCCTAATAATCGTTTGTCAATTGATAAACAAAAGTCTCAGGATCACTCAACTGGTTTCGAAAATTCATCTACACCACAATCGAGTATTCCGCCTGTGACAATAATGAATAACGATAATCACCCAGATGAGAATACTGCAGATGAATCAACCCCATTATTTTTAAGTCCCGATGATCCCAGGGTTTCCCCCATGAATGACTCAAAGGTTCGCTTACTCAGAACAACACTACACATTTTAGTTATTGTGAACGTAGTATGGCTAGTCATGTCATTGATTTCATATTTTGTCTCCATACCTTTATTCGATAGTCACGGAAAGTCTTTTATTGAGTTTAATTTTATACTTTGTGCCTTATTTGTGAATTTTATGTCATATGTTTTTTATTTAGTACCCAATGATCTCCAAATTAATGATTATGTTGATATTTCATGCTTAGTATTGGTGTTATTTGATTTCTTGATTATATCAATCTTTAATAGAAAATTGGTTGGAGTGCTGGAATACTTAAGTATGTTCTTTGCTCTTCTATCAATAGGTATCAATTTAGTCTCTAACAGATTTGTTTCATTCATAAAGGCAGAAGAGGAAACACGTTTAACAGGTCGTGTAGAAGAGAGAAAGACATTCATGGAATATATCAAAATAAGTACGGAAGTAGCAATGAAGATGCTATTATTATTTTATGTTATTCTTTGCAGTATGAATATCTTGTTGAAGAATGTTGATTATGCAATTGTCAAACCTTGGGGTAAAATTATTAATGTAGATATAATTGACAATAATATGTTTGGAATTCATTTGTATTGTCAAGGAGTTAATCAGTACGATCAAAGCTCAGTTAATAATGAGGCATCAAAACAACCTATCCTTTTATTAGATGCCAGTCATGGATCAAGCGAAGATTTTGTAAGTTGGGTAGAAGAACTACATTTTTTGAATAAAGTTGATAGGTATTGCATCTATGATCGCCCAGGCTATGGTTTTTCGGATTCTGCGCCAAGCCCTTATTCTTTGGCAATTAATGCTGAAATTCTCGAGTTTGTTTTGAAATCTGAAAATTTGACTGGTGAGGGAAATCAAAAATTAATGTTGGTTAGCCATGGTATTGGGGGCTTGTATAGCAGGGTGTTTGCAAGCAGAAACCCACAAATGATTGATTCGATGATTTTAGTTGATAGTTTTTCTGAAGAGATGCTACTAAATAACCCATTTAAGCATAGCAAAAATACGGACGCCAAATTGCCCAATGGTATTGATGTATTGAATCGAAGATTTGGCTTTAAAGTTTGGTTAGACGGTGTTTTTAGCATGGTGAATCTAAGATTTTTTTATGATATATTATTTCATGGTTCTTGGAGATCCATAAGCAGAGTATATGGTTCGGATATGAAGTATCAAGGTAAATATCTTAGAGCAAGACTACAAGAACAAGTAGTAGCCCAATCTTTGTCTTATAATGACGTATTGTTATCAAATAATATCATAAAAAACTCGGATATCTCAATATCTGTCATTAGCTCCAAATACTCTATCAAGGAAAGTTTAAATTGGGGTAATTGGCAAAGAGCATTAACTAAACTTAGTAGTTCATCTACTTCTCGTGATGAGTGGTTAATAAGTGAGGCAGGTCATAATATTTGGAAGACACCTCAGGGAAGAAAAGATCTACAAAATTTAGTTTTGAGAGTGTTAGGAAACGATCTGGATTTTTAAAATTGTAGTTGACAATTGAAATATTTATTTACTTTTTGTACTAAGATCTACGTTTTGTGTTTTTTTCGTAATTAATATAAACTGAAATAATATGATTTCAAGTGTTGTAGAAACAAATAATTATGGAATAAAAATGGCAAACAATTTACCTTCCTTACTGTATTTCGATTAAAATAATCTTGGAATTTTTCATCTCATAATTTTTTTCTGTGAGCAGGCAGTGTGGAAAAAAAAATTGATCGAAAGTTGAAATCGAATTTCGAAATAACTAAGCATTTACCTTTTCAAAAACATTGAAAATAAAGAAATTGAACGTTAAAGTCCAAATTATTTGGATCAAAATTTTTAGAATTGCTTATTAGATGCAGAACCATAAATAAATAATAAAGTATTAGAGATTTTTAGTTATTGTTTTGCCAGATATATCAGACATAAAGTATTTTATAAGTTTCCATCAATTCTCGTGTTTGAAATTTTGAAGAGATACTAATAACAATAACATATTATCTGATAATACAACTTAAAGCCATTAATAATTGCTGAAACTAACAGAAGAATGACTGGTCGGAAGGCGTTATTCACGAATGAACCAGATAAAACAAAGGAAGCATTAGAAACTTTTGAAAACATTAGATCATGTATTTATACAATATCTAACATAGGTTCAAGCGGTCAACCCGAAATCATCAGTTGTGATTGCATAAGACAGATAAGTTCAGAGCACAATGGTTTGAATATTGCATGTGGTGAGGATTCAGATTGTATTAACAGATTGACTTCCGTAGAATGTGTGAATTCCAGTCGGAATTCATGTGGAACGGACTGTCAAAATCAGAGATTTCAAAAAAGACAATACTCTGATATTTCTATATTTCGAACAGGTAAGAAAGGATTTGGTGTTAGAGCAAATAGAGATTTGCAGGAAGGCCAATTTATTTACGAGTATATCGGAGAAGTAATACATGAAGCTGAGTTCCGTAGAAGGATGATTCAGTATGATGCAGAAGGAATTAAACATTTTTATTTCATGATGCTTCAAAAGGATGAATTCATAGATGCAACAAAGAAAGGTTGTCTTGCTAGATTTTGCAATCATTCTTGTTTGCCTAATGCGTATGTGGATAAATGGGTGGTTGGCAATAGATTGCGTATGGGTATTTTTGCCAAAAGGTATATTCAAAAGGGTGAGGAGATTTGCTTTGATTACAACGTTGATAGATATGGAGCCGATCCTCAACCTTGCTTTTGCGGTGAGGAAAACTGTGTTGGATTTTTAGGTGGTAAAACTCAGACTGAATCAGCAAATTTATTACCTAAAGCCATTGCTGATGCTTTAGGCATTAGTTCCTCTGACGAAAAAGAGTGGTTAAAATACAAGAAGCGTTCTGACAAATCATTCAATGTGAAAAATAATCCCAGCAATATAAACGAAGAATTTGTGGAGGGCTGTATGATGAAGCCCTTAGTCAGCAAAGATGTCCCAAAAGTTATGGCAGTTTTAATGTTACCTGATAAAGACAACTTAATAATCAAAAAGCTTATTGAAAGACTATATTTAACTCAGTTTGAAGACGACAAAGAAGAGATAGAAGCTGTAAATCGATATTTAATCAGGTTGCATGGATTTAAAGCTATTTCTGTGATTTTGAATGAAGCTTGGTCCTTGGAAGATGTGAATACGAGCTTTGAAATTTTGACTATTTTGAATAATTGGCATTGCAAAACTAAAAATAAAATTGTGGATTCAGGTATAGAAGATATAATTAAGTATATTGCAGATTCCACTGTTACCGAAGATGATGAAGAAGTTCAAAACGATTTGGATGTTAATAATGAAGTTGTCTCAAAATCAGAAATTCACAAAAAAGCGGTTTCATTAGCCGATGCATGGAGTATACTAGAGGTTGAATTCAAAATTAGGAAGACCAGTCCAAGTGCTGTTCCAAATCAAAGAGTTGCGACACAGAATAGTTCAAAAGCCATATCTCTCAGAAGAAGCCAATCTTACGAAAATAATGAGTCGAAAACAGTAGATACAGTTAGCGAAAATTCTATTCCAGTACCAGATAGAAATTCATCAGTTAGCAACAAAGGTAATCTCTCAAGTACATACAAAAGCGCAATTTACGAGTCAAGTGATATTCAAAATTCTTCTTTACAAACTGCAGCAGAAAAGCTTGTACCATCCAATCAATATATGGAGGGGACCAATAATGGTCATTCTTATTCAAATAAATATAATAATTTTCAAGGCAAATATAATCCTTCATATTTTGCCGAATATCCACATTATCCAAAAGATAACGTTCCCTATTATGCCTCTGGATACCAAGCTTCGCATAATACTACTTATAATGGTGGAAGACCATACCACCCTAGCACTCAAAAATCATATTATGGTAGAGGTGGTAGGCCATATTCAAGAGGCAGAGGATATTCAACCGGGGCTTACTCGCACAGAAATAATGTTGCATATTTTCCTAATAGTAGAAATCTTTATGGTGACTTTGAAAAACATAATTATGATCATTCTTTTGAAGAACAAAATAATAACTATAAAAACCAACATTCGAAGTATAAGTTTGCTACGCCACCGCCACATTTACGTAAGCATATAAATCAAGCAACACCAAATCGTGATGAGGCTTTCTCAGAAATCTCAAATGGATCATATTATAACAAACAGACTGCAAATCAGAAAAAAAATGAATCGGCTGAAGCTGTTAAAAGTGTGCCAACGGCTGCTGAAAAACAAAAGTTAAATGATGAGGTTTTTAAAACAGTTGTAAAAAATGCAACTGAAGCAAATAGACAACGAATCGAATCAGAAATGAAATTACAGCAGGGTAGAAGATTATCAGCTGAGATTCTTTCTCTGAGCAGTGACAATAGTTCTACAAATGGCAGTTTTGGATTTGAAAAAACTCAACCCAGCTCCT
This sequence comes from Saccharomycopsis babjevae, assembly GCA_031125705.1. NCBI lineage: Eukaryota > Fungi > Ascomycota > Saccharomycetes > Ascoideales > Saccharomycopsidaceae > Saccharomycopsis > Saccharomycopsis babjevae. The sequence goes on along the minus strand of JASTVB010000002.1, from coordinate 597,294 downwards.
TGAATGAGAGTTCTTTACAAAAGCTTTGGAGTAAACAATTTGCCATATATGTTCCTAATATGGTAAAAGGCTATAGTGAAAATACCTTAACAAAGGATGAAATAAAAGATTTGTCTAGATCTTTAGTTCAAAATTTATCAAGCAAAGAATTGAAGAGACATCAAATCACGCCGCCGAAGTCTTTCAAGGATGACAAAGTAGCTAAGATTAGAGTATTTGTGAAAGATTATATGAAGAAGTATATTTCAAAAAAATCACAAAAACAAATGAATAAGAAACGTTTGAATGAGGATGATGGGAAAAAACTTTCCACAAATTCAAAAAAGGTTAAAGATATATAATTTTATAGTGGAGATGGAAGAAGATGAAATATTTCAATTCTTTCATGAATTGATAATTGTTGTGTTATCTGTAATATTTTTAAGGTAGTTCTGTTCAAATTTTATAATTGTACTATTATTAGTTTAGAAAATTGCCAAAACTGCATCAATAGAAAATACAACATGCAACTAAATTGATTTTTCACCTTGTACTTATAGGTATATACATATAAGAAGTAAATGATCAAACTCTTGTATACAAGCATATATACATATCCACTGTCATATATTTTACTTTTTCTTTCCTAAGCTATCAACAAAGTTTTTGACATTATACTCATCTTCATATTGAGAATTATCCCACATTTCCGCTAAAGACCCAAGAGCCTTTTTCGCCTTGCCACCCAAACCAAGATCATCCACTGGTGCACCATTAGGTTCATTTAAAGAACCATCATTCTCTTTCATAGAGTCACCTTCAGTTTCCTTTTCATCAACACTAAATAAATCTAACAATTGATTGGTGTCCATAGAGTTCAAATTATTATTTTGTTGACTCACAACAGCAGAGGCAACATTTACTTTGAACTGTTGCAATGACATAATTTTTTCTTCAAGCGTGTTTCTGGTAACCAATCTATACACGTTAACTGCTTTTGTTTGACCTAATCTATGTGCTCTATCCATCGCTTGCAAATCGTTCATTGGATTCCAATCATGTTCGACGAAAATAACTGTATCTGCACCAGTCAAATTTAGGCCCAATCCTCCCACTCTAGTAGTTAAAAGCAAAACATCTATTGATGGATCCGAGTTAAACTTGGTAACTAATTGTTGTCTCATACGTGGATCAGTGGTTCCATCTAATCTCATGTATGACACATTCTGTAAATGTTTCTTGAATAAATCGTTTTCAACTTTGTCTAACATTTCTTTTAATTGACAAAAAATTAAAGCACGATGCTGTGAGATAACACCATCATTCAACAACTGCTCTTCTTTCTCTCTCGAACTTGAATGTCTAGAAGATGCACCATTCACACCTATACCACATTCTATTAATAAATTTTTTAAATCCATCAATTTTGGAGCATTTCTGATATCATCTATATTTGAATTGGTATCCTTCAAATATTGCTGGATTTGATCATAATTTGGATGGCTTGGACTAAGTACCAAAGATGGATGATTACACAACTTTCTCATATACTGTAGAGCCTGGAAGATGTGTTGTTTTCCTGCTGAATTACTTTCAGTCAGATCATCATTAGTTGCGCCACCTTCTCCATCCATTGCTTTTTTTAAATCATCTTCGACAGTACTTTGCTGCTTTTTTACAAAATCTTTATATAATGCCTTCTGGATTTCACTTAACTCACAATATCTATCCTGAATAATTTTCGGTGGTAAATCACTTAGTACTTCACTTTTCAACCGTCTAAGCATGAAAGGTAAAACTTGCTTATGTAACGCTTCTAAAGCTAAAGCACCCTTTTCCTGTTCTTTTGAAGAAACTTTAGCATTTCTACTTGCAGCTATAGGTTTAGAAAATTTTTCCTGAAAATATTTTTCAGTACCCAAAAATCCAGGCATCAAGAAATCAAAAAGTGACCATAATTCTAACACATTATTTTGAATTGGAGTCCCAGTTAAAATTAATCTATGTTCAGCTTTGATTGTTTTGACTGATTTACTTAATTTAGAGTTAGAATTTTTAATGATGTGACCTTCATCTAAAACCGCATAATTAAAGTTTTTCGTGGATATGAATTCTGAATCATTTCTCATGACATCATATGAAGTGACAATAATATCAACTGTGCCAAATTGAGATCTTAATGGTGTTCTCAACGCTGGTGATCCGCTATATACCAAAACTTTTAAAAATGGTGCATACTGATTGACCTCTTGTTCCCAGTGACCCATGACTGATGGTGGGCAAATTACTAAGGAAGGTAATTTTTGAAATTCAGGTAAGTTAGATTCTTCATATTTCACCATTCGATTATGATGATCACTAGATACAATACAAATTGTTTGCAATGTTTTACCCAAGCCCATATCATCACACAAAATACCATGTAAGTTGTATCTGTTCAAGAAATGTAGCCAATTGACACCTGCTTTCTGATAGCTTCTTAATGTTGCCTTGATACTAATAGGTAATTCATAGTCAGGTATCTCCTTAGGATTCATTAGCTCTTTAAGAAAATTTCTTTCTTTTTCCCTCCCTTTTAAAAGCTCAACAGGCATATCATCTGGATCTTTAATGCCTTCCTCTAATGGAACAAGTTTTATAATTGACGCAAAAGTAGTTGTTGCAAGAACTCTGATGTTCGAATCACTGTCGTTCATTCTACCTAACACAGGAACGATAAAGAAAATAACATATGGTAAAATATCAGAGCCCATCATATTGGATAAATGGTATATACATTCTATAGCACCTTGTCTATGCTGTATATCGCCTGAATTTTTTAACATCGGTAAGACATGTAAAACCATAAAAGGAACAGTCTTTGTTGAAAATGTTTTACACAATATTGCTAGACATTTAGCGGCAGAATATCTGAAAATAGAAAACTTAGATTTCAAAGCATGTAACAAACATTCTAGTTTTAAATCTTTTAACAAAATTTCAGCAGACAAGTTAACAGCTAATGTTTCGATCAACCCAATAGAGTCCACGATACCTTGAGCCTGACTATCATCTAATGCATCTTCATTTATTGTTGACAAAAGATAGGTAGGTTCAAATGCCAACTTTCTAAGAATTGGTAGTTGTTCAAAAATGTCGTCACCATACTCATTCAAAAGTAAATACAAAATATTTTTCGATCCTGCAACTCTTGCTAATTTCAAGTTATCGTAATTGTGTAACTGAGCGATAGATTTCTGAATCTCCAAAGAGAAAATTTCTGATTTCATACGCTTATTAGACGCAAATTCAGGGAATTGAACACAAAGATATGATCTTAAATTTTTGATAATTTTTTCATATACTTTGACTTTTTTATGATTAATTAATTTAACAATTAAATCTTTGACTGCATGACAAGCTACATCTTGATATAATGGAATGTGTTCCAATTTAACAGATTCCATCAAGCATCTAATATAAGGATTCAACTTCAGCGGCAAGCGATTTTTGTTAATATTTATTTTCAAGGCAGTTGTTGCGTAATTTGCCATAACTGTTATTTGCCTGGATGTGACGAATTCTTGGACTGTTTCCATAGATTTAACAATAACTTGTTTTGAATTTTCTAGTGATTCAGCCATTGTAAATTTACTTGGACCACTTATCATTTTGATGAGTTTTGGGTAATAAACATTTATTACTTTTTCAGCATCTGAAATACCGAAAGCATTTGATCCGGCCTGCTTTTCGCCCTTAACAATAACTGGTAATACAGGAATTTTTGAACGCTGAATGTTACCAATTTCTTCAAAACGATGAAATAATTCTGAACAAGTATTTCTTAGAGATTTCATGGAGGGTACTAGTTCCCTGAAAAAAGGTAATGGCAGCTGGTCTAACTCATTCAAAAATTTCATTATAACTGGATCTATTCTGCTTATTAAAGAATCGTTTGTAATATCTAATGACGTAAGCTGGTCAAAGTAGTTTTGAAAAACAATGCAAGAAAAAATTCTTGGTGATGAAAGCGGTGAAGTTAAAGATTTTTGAAGCTTTGTATATATAGGCTCCAAACTATCTGAATTAGTAAAATAGGCTATAATAATTCCAAAATATTTTGCTGCTGATAATCTAGTTCTTATGAATATTTGTTCACCTAAAAGAGCAATATCTCCCTTTAACATAGGTGCGTCAATATTCACAAACAAATCTGGTTTTTCCTCATCCTTCATTTGTTTTCTCTTTCTTCCTCTTTTTCCAAATTCTATACTCTTATTATCATCGTCAGTTATAGTTTGATTATTCTCTTTTTTTGTTATTGGTTCACCGTTAGGCTTTAAAACATCCTCAGAATTCATTTTATAATTTAATCTGTTGATACCGATTGGAGTCAAAATCAAGTTAAGGATTGGTAATAAATGAGAAGTAAAATTAGATATTGCATACTTAAATTGATCATATTGATAGTTGACATTAATTAATTGAAACATAACGTCCTCAGACATTTTCAAAATATCTTCATTTTGTTCAAGTAATAAATTTTGATACATCAATCGTAATAATAACGGATGTTGGAACCACTTTTTTGAACTGTTCAGTTGAGTTTCGGATATCACACCTTTCATTTGAAGAAAAGACAAAAGTGAGGACAAAACTGCTTTCCGAATAGTAGAAATAGAATGTCTCAAAAAAGGATATAATTTAGGAATTAAATTTTCAAATGTGTAATCATGATTTTCGTTGACAGACATTTCGTTCATTATATCTAAAACCTGCGGATACTGAGCTAGAGTTGAAATTAATTGCAATACATTATTTAGCGATGACTTTAAATCGTCATCAGAAATGGAATCCAAGATGTCAAATACAATTTTCAAAATCCGTGTTAGCCATTCTTTATGGATAATGATATGATCAATAATTGAAATCAATAATGCTGCAGATTCCGACTGAATTTCTTCGATATTGTTTTCTAAGCCCAGTAGAACTATAGCAATAATGCTTTGAAAAACCTCTTTATTTTGAAAAATAAAATCAGACTTAATCGATACCACATATTTCAACCCTAAAATACCTCCATGAGCAGCCTCCCAACTAAACATTATTTTATTGTTAGTAGTATTGATAGCATCAAAATCTTGGTTTACCAATTCTATCAATTTCAGGAAAATTTTTTTTAGTAGATTACAATCATTTTGATTTGTATCATCTAGATTAACAAGCAAAGCAGCCAAAGCTTGCGCACTGGATTCTCTGACAGGTGCAACAACACTGTCTCCGACATAATCACCAAACTTATCGAGACAAAACAATATTAAAAACTTAGAGCATAAGTCTTCTAAAGCAGACAAATTTCTAAAATCATTTTCTTGACGAGAATAGCCTTTTATTCTATTAATGCTTTTAGCATGATTTTTAAGTAATGCTCTCAAGCCAAGTGCTGACCCATGTCTAATTTCCCAGTTAGGATTAAACAAATCTATTATTAACAATTCATACAACCCTTGAAATTTCCAAAATGTATCATTACTATCCGAGAAAGCAATATTCTCTACTTTGACATTTTCCATAACTAATACGTTTGAGTCTGACTGTGCAGTTATCTCAAATTTACTTGCTTCACCTGGGTTTGGTTTATAATTATCCGATTCACTAGTGGGAGCTGTACCTGTTAACGATGACTGGGATAAATCTATGCTGCCATTATTAGATCCACTGCCGTTGGAATTTCCTGGTTTTCCTGGATTAGCAGCAGCAACTTTTGCTCTTCTTTTTGCCATAGCTCTCAATCTCGCTGCAGATCCCTTTGATTTACGTGTATCATCTAAATTTTCTGATTGTTGTGACAGATTTTGCTGTAATCTTTTTTGGTTTTCCAATTCTGCTTTTTGTTTCTGTAACTCTAACTCTTGATCTTTCAATAATTTCATTCTTTTGAATTCCTGTTCTTGTTTCACAAGAATGGATGGATCACCAAACCCAAGTCTTGCATTAAGGATTTTTTTAGACAATTGCAAAGTTTCAGTTAATGATTTTGTAGGATCTGATAAATTTACTAGAGGTGTGCCGCTGGCAACTAATTTAGCGGAGTCATTCGATATCAAGTTGAAAAAATGAATTGAGTCAAGTTTCATGTTGTCGCTATCAGATAACACTTTCTGGATTTGTTCAATCTGTTTTTCGGGATCTATTTTCACTAAACCCGAGCCGTTTGCATCTTCTACATCTTGTTCTTTTTTTATTTGCATTTCTATCTGTTCATCAGCTAATTGAAATTTCCTATCAATGTCATCCGCATCAGCATCTGGCTCAGTTTTTACCTTGTCTGTTTCGCTGTTGCTTACTGAGTCCAGATCAGTATCCATCTTACGGAATCCATTCAATGGCTCCTCATTTTCGTTCGGGTTCCAAACAGAAGAACTGTCAACTATTCCAGCAAATGCTCTAGAAGCAGCTATTCTTGTTTCCCATTTATTCGATTTGAGAAATGGATATACTCTCGCTAAGATATTGAGCGTGTCTTCAGGGTGATTTTTTGAAGTTTCTGATAGCTGATCAGCTGCAGTGTTTCTTATAAATGAGGAAGACCCTGTATCAAGAAGAAGTACTAGACGATCTAACCTTGACATTGTTTAATAATGTATAAATGTTTATTTGGCAGAGTCCCAAACTCTTTCGATTGAAAAATTAGAACGTTAGATACGAGTTTATCCTAAAAATTAAACCATTTAGCTGGCTGTTTGGTTGTTTGATCAATGTAAATGTCGTTGATAAGATTCTATGTTGTCGATATTCAATATTAGGTAATATGCGTGTACTGTAAACAAAAACAAACTTTTTCTTTAATCTATCGCAGACCAAAGTAACCCGAATTGCGCTTCTTTATATACTTTTTTTTTTTTCTTTTTTTCCTATTTTTTTTTTTGTTGTTAATAAGCACCAGTTAATATTAGCAAAAAATTTTGATGAGCATCTGAAACTCCAAAACTGTAAAACCCGTACACATCAAAATTTCAAAGAATTGACAAATTTACATCATGAAGTCGCCCGAACATTCGCTCTTTTACGCTTTATAAACATAGGAGAAGCGCTTCAATGAAATAAATGACAAAATTATAGGCAAATCAATTATTTACAAATTTCTAAACCATTGAGAGTATTTATGAACAAGTTTGCAATTAGCTGCATATGTCAAAAACTTCAAAACTAGATCTCAACAATAATTCTGAAACCTAAATAACCAAAACAAATAAAATACTATCAGTATATATTCCATGAATTAAATTACACAAAGTGCGAAACAACATGGGAATTACTGTTTACCATTAATTGTAAAAATCAATAATAAATAAAAACCAGTTGACCAAAGATATTATCTCAAAGATCCATTATAGAGCACAAAGTCCAAAAATTCCAGAGTAATCATCTTCATCGGCCTTTTCCTCATCTAAACTAATTCCAACAATTTTAATTTCTTGGTATCCATCACCATGGTACCATTTGAGATATCTCCCATCTAGTTTGTAGTCTCCACTAGTATATAATTTCACCCTGAAGTCCAGAAAATGTCTCAAAGGTAAGAAGATCAGAGTATAGTTACGCGACTCGTCGTGATCGTTATTCTTTAAACAATTCTTCGCGTCTTCAATAGTTAATCGAAATGTTTTCAGCTTCATTTCGAATTCAGAAGTGATATTTTGTCCGTGAACCTGCTTAACGAAGGGTCTAATTGTCGCGTTGGCTGCTCGAGTTCCTTTGTCTAATTTCAAAGACTCGTAATTATCTTTGTAGTCACTACACAACTTGCTTTTATCATCATCTTCTTCTTCTTCTGCGATAACTTCTTCAACCGTTGTGAATGAATTATCGTATGCAAGATCCTTGTTATCCCTCTTTGGCTCTTTAGACCAAAATGAGAAATCTTCAAAATTCCAATCATCTCCAAATTTATGTGAATTTATACTGCAATAAGTCCAATAGGTATGACTGATGTCATTGGCTTCTAAAGCAACACTGATTGTGTCCAACGCACTCTCTTGCATGGAATAATCTCCTGTGGAATACAGCTTTTTATCATCCATATCAAAAGGCATTCCTGTCTCTGTCATAATAATTGGTACAGACTTTCCAAGAAGTTCTTGACCTTCTTGCTTGATGTATTTGAATTGTTCCTTGAAAGATTTTTTGATTCTTGATTCACCAAAAGAAATTGAGAAAATAGGATTACAATATTTACCACGAATTATACCCAATGTATCAACTGCGTAGAAGTTGCTCCAATGTTTTTTCATGAGTGACAATCCATCATAGTAATGCGGTGAGTAAATTAATCTGTTATCCACATGTTTTCCCCCTTCAATATTTTTCAAATTCGGTGGCTTCTGCAACACAAGGGGTTGCAAAAGAATAAAAAATTCATCATTTATTAGAGATCTAACAGAGTCTCTCATAATTGTTTTGAATTTGACAAAATGTTCCACAAGAAGACAATTGGTAAAATATTCCAAATTTAAAACTTTATCCTTTTGGCTTGGATGTTTTGCAAAAAAATTGTCATTCAAAATCTCCAATGTTTCATGGTTCCATAAGCCATGTATGTCGTAGATACAAGACTCTGGATTCCAACTTCTGTCAGTGAAACCATATTTCGAATCAAACAAGCGGCATTCTTCTTGAGTCAACCAAACCTTGGAGCCCTTTGGATCAATTAAAATGGAACCACATCTAGCTGGCCCGGCTAAAGTGATTTGATATTCTTCAACTTCACAGGGGATACCTTGAGACAATTTCAAAGATTGGTAAAAAGTGGGTGTTGGACCTAGTCTCATTCTGATGTTTGGATCTAACTTTGTAAAATTTTTAGAGCCCAAGAATCCCTTATTGGGTTCATTAAGCATTTCAATTCCAAAAATCATTCCAGAAGTAAATAAATGGGGCTTCTGTTGCCCAATATTAACGATTAATTGTTTCAACGCATTCATGTAATGATCTACAAGATAGTCTTGCAACGAGACGCCATTTAGCTTCAACTTAGGAAAAAACAAATTTCCGGCATAAAAGATGGTGAACATTGTACCTGCAGCCAATTTATAGTAATTTGAAGGCCATAGCATTTTTGGATATGCTTTCAAGTCTTTATGGTAATCACCATGCAAAATGGCGGCGCCTGTATCCTTAAAATTCTTGGGGTTGAAACCAGCTGCATAATAGGTCCAAAGTGGGGCACCGCTACCCCCCGTGAATCTAGACCAGACATCCTGGTGAATGTCTAGGAAAACATAGATTCCGCCCACCTCGTGAAGAATTTGGAGAATATCTCCGGTAAACTTAATGAAATCTTCATCATATATTCCAGGGCCTGCATGCTCGATAGCTTCCCAGGTAACAATGTATCGGACACAATTATAGCCCCATGACTTGATTCTGGTAAAATGCTCCCTAGCTTCTGATAAGGGAAATGGTCTTCCCACAAACGACACATCTTCACCGTTCCAGAACTTGTCGCTATCAGAAGGAAATGATGACACAAGACAAGGTTTAAACGGAAATTTGCTGCTAGCATCAAGATTTATCCCTTTCAAGACTATTTTGTTGCCATTTTCATCGATAAAGTCCCCATTGGAGTTGACTTCTAGCTTGCTCAATAAAGGCATGTTTGCTTTTTTGTATGAAAGAACAGAAAAAAGGCAAGGATATCAAAATATCAAAATGTCAAAATAAAAAATAAAAAATAAAAAAAAAAGCAATCAAATATATATGAACGATAAGATCGACAGGTACAAAACGTAATCAAAATAAAATAAATAATTACAAAAAACAAAAAAAATATGGTGAAATTAGTCGTCAATCTGAGATAAAATGATTAAAGGAAAAGACAAATGGCACTTCGACCTTGTTGAGTAGTATGAAGATTGCGATTATAAATAAACTTCTTAGTGGGAAAAAATGGATATGACTTCTGGCGTCAAAAGCGATAAGCAGGTCAAGAAATAGGAAATAGTAAGGAAAATTCGTAATCATAGTTTAATGTAATATTTTATTGATGTACGGATTGGATTTTGAATATGTCAGGTTTATAATATTTTTGAGTTTGTTTGTGTTACGTTTTTTGTATTTATAGAAGTATGTGGGTAGCAGTTTTTCTGTGTTGTAGTTCTTTAATGTTATGTTTTAAAAATCTAAAGTTTTATCAATGTTCAGACTCTTAGCTGTAAAATGTTATGGGTTTTAGGGTTTCAATAATTTTTGTACCAGGGCTTCTTTGTTTAGCAGAATGATTTTAACCAATATGATTTTTGGTGAGGCCCGAAGAAATAGTCGAATCTGATTGGACGGTTTTGGTGCGAAATTATCATAAAAAAAAAAAGGAAAAGAGCACCCATATAATTAACAGTATAAACAGAGAAAAAAATTTTTTTACCTTTCTATGATTCTCTACTGTGAGTTTTTATTGGGCAGTTTCCGGGCATCTATGAGCAAAGCACACATTTACAAAAGTAAAAATTTCTTCACAGTCAAAAATTCCAGCCACTAACACAAAAAACAAAAAATAATAATTGATATTTGGTTTGATTACACTGACAACTCTTTCAATACTTATCCTACGATTTTTTAACCACAGAGATCACTCTATATATTTAACACCAATTAATATATAACATACCTATACACATAGAACAAAAATGTCTGCTGCTTGGAGAAAAGCTGGTTTTACGTAAGTATTCTAGAATCGGAATTGATGAAGCGTTTGGTTGAGTAATTGGTTGAGAATTGAAGAGAGGACGAGCTTTGAAAATTGGGACTATTAAGTAATTTCAAAGACATCCTTGAAACGGTTTTTGAATATGGGACCTGGAATGGACATATTGGCGTTTTTAAGTTAGAATATTGGTGTTTTTAGCTTGAAAATTGAGCTAGTGAGCATTAAAGCTTTGAAAATTATTTTTTGCGATAAATTTTACCACCGATTAGACCTTTCTGTGAATTGAAAATATCGATGCAGAAAGACTCAAGATCCTGGTTCTAACATTTTTGAGAGAATCATTTCAAAGGAAAGGGTTTACATGAGGATCTTCTATTCAGCAAGCTTATAGTAATTCAGCGAAAAATTGATATCAGAGCCATTTCATACTAGAAACTAATTGGAGTAATTCAGAGGAAAGCATTGATGCGGACAAATTTTAATGAATGAAACTTCTTTAGTAAATAGTGGCAGAACGTTGAAGAAAGGCGCATATAGAAATTAACGATAAATTACTGGTTCACTGTGGAACGGACTTCGTTTTTTGGACTGTGTTTGATGAGTCAGTTAGTTTCTCTAGTATAAACATAAATGACGAGTAAATAAGCGATTGTTTTTGCAAATGATTTGTTTTTTTTCTCGGACTTTACGTTGTAAGACGGATCTTTGTTCCTTTTTGACAGGTTTTTGCAAGATAGTAAAAAATATCAGTTTTCAGGAAGGTAGTGGACTAGAACGATACGTGTGTTTTGGATCTTATGGACAGTTTTATTCAGAATCAGGCTATAACAAGCAACTTCGTAGGCTCAAAAGCGTTTTTCCGCAAATAAGACCAATAGTTCCTGCTTCGCACGATTTTCTTGTTCATTATCTAAAAATTTCTCAATCGATTACCATCTACTAATCAACTTGTTCCTATTGTTCGCTTCATAGATACTAGTATTTATTCATTTCATGACTGTGTTACTAACAACTGCATTTTTATAGTTTCAACAAATATGTCGCTGTCAGCGCACAAACTCTCAGATCTGTCTTGAAGGAAGACTTGAGAGCTAATGCTTTGAAGAGAGAAGTTTTTGATGTCAAGGTTGTCAAATTCAAGGATGGTGAAGCTGTAGGTGAACCATCTCCATTGGCTAACTAAGGGTTCTCTATATTTGCGTTTAACTTTAAGATTATACAGTAAGTATTCAAGAGAACTTGATTCGAAGCTAGAAAAGGCTTGCTAAATAAGAAAAAATTATGACAGTTGCAAAATTACATAGTCACACCAATCCAATAATTCAATTGTATCTCAAGTCATTATCATTCTATATTTTATATATAATATCAAGAAATAAAATAAAATAATGACAGTTAAGTAACTGCAAGAATCGTAATGTGCTTTTATTGCACATATAACCTGAAGTTGGAGAATCTACTGCTTATTAGTTGGATCAACCTCAATTTAATATATTTTTGGACCCCAGTTCAAAAGATAATATATAAATTCGTAATCTATTCATACTTGAGAAATATGGTTATACATATACCATGGCAGTGTTTCAGTTTTGACCATCAGATTAGACTGTTTACTACTTCAGAGGTGGCTAAAGCACAAGATTAGTTACTTTCATTATTATGCGGAATACACAGCTTAGAATTAGTTGGCTCTGTTGTAGGCACTTTCTTATGTACGGGTTTTTGAAGTTTTTAAGATTCATTTTTTACGTGTTTTTTTTTTAGGAATATTCTACTTTTGCTGGGGCTGAAATATTTACTGTGAAAGAAATATATAAAATTGTCCTTCTATTCTTCATTAGAGAGACAAAGGTGAATGTACAAAATTGATACCAAAATAGTCCGTTCTGCTTCAGTTTAACCAGGATCCTTCATAGTTATACTAAAGAAACTATAACTTTTTTTTCTAATAATAAAATTACATTCAATACGATAATTAGAGATAATGATAACAGATGAACAATTAAATAGTTTGGCTATCTTTTTAGGTTTGGGTTCTTTCGTTTTGATTTTTGTGTATCACTTTATATCCTCTAATGAGAATAAATCGCCAGCAGCTTCTAATGCCGATAAGTCGTTAAAGAAAAAACACTAGTTTTTAGTATCATAGCTCGCGAATTAATCAATGGATCAGTAAAAATGACATCAGTCAATGAAACAACTTGTTGAAAAACACAATTGAAAAAGAAGTTTTAAGAAACATAAACAGAGAGAGAGAGATGTTTAATTAGAATTTTCAGAGGCTTCAATTCATATAAGAGAAAAAAAATTTAATGATGATTTTCAACAAGCTCCAGAGGCTATTCAGCTGGCTAATTTTTATATAAAGTTCTCCATTACGGGATTTTGGAGTCACGTTTTTGCTTTTAGTTGTTTGATTATATCATAATATATTTATATCATAGCTTAAATTATTGTTTCAAGGTACAATTTAGCATCATCTTTTTTTGTTTTGTTTTTTATTTTTGGAAAATATCGTATACACAATTTACTTGCATAAGATGATTCCAGTGGAAATGAATTTTATTTGGTTAAAACTCTTTGCAATATGACATATTTCTATGAAGATCTATGTAAGAATATAATTTGAATAAAGTATGAGTATGTTTGATTTTCTACTCGAACATCTTTGCATTATTTTATACTAATATTCCTTTGGGTACTACAAATTTAGCAATGAATAAGTACTAGATTACAAACATTTATCAAAATATAAACTGCAACAATTTGAAAAGTATTCGGCTCTAAAATGAAAAAATATAATTCTTTCTTAGATTACTTAATTCAATATTATCAATCCTCTGAATTCTGTTAAAATCACAAAGGCATTTAAACAAATTACTACGGTTATACAATCATAAATCAGAAACCCAAATAAAGCGATAGCACCGTGGTCAAAAAAATTAAAAAATATTCAAAATATTTCCTATTTTCAATGGTTCATATATGAGACATATTAGTCTTATATTATTCTTGAATGCTTACTAAATAGGAAAAATATGTTGAAATTATATGTTGCCGAAAGAAGCTCAGAGATGATGTCCTTCAAAAGCCTTTTTCAAGCAAAAAAAAAAAAAAAAAAAAAAATGCAAAAGTAACAGTATTCACATAAATATGAGCTCATCGCTTCTTAATATATATCATAGAAGTCTTCCAAAAAGAAGGAGGAAATATAGATAAAATCGAAAAAACTAAATTGGAATAATGAAACTCGACTTGGCACATTTGAGATATTTATCTGACGATGATTTTCGTGTCTTAAAGGCAGTGGAAGACGGAAGTAAAAATCATGAATTAGTACCAACACAACTAATTGAAAGATTGACACCAAAAGGTAGAAAAATAAATTTCAAGAAAAACATTTCTGTTTTAGCAAAGTTTAACTTAATTAGCAGAATAAGAAATTCCAAATATGATGGTTACAAACTAACGTATAAAGGGCATGATTATCTAGCAATGAACGAAATGATTTTAAAACGAAAAACATTCGAGCATTTGGGTACGATTGTAGGAATGGGTAAAGAATCTGATATTTATTTGGTTAAAGATTTTGATGGTGTTGAAAAAATTTTAAAAATCCATAGATTGGGGAGAATCTCTTTCAGATCAATCAAAAACAAAAGAGATTATTTAAAGAAAAATGAAGGTAAAAGTTGGATGTATTTGTCAAGAATATCCGCTAACAAAGAATATCAGTTCTTGTCTACATTATATAATTCTGGATTCAAGGTTCCTAAAGTTTATGATTATTCTAGACATTGCATTTTGATGGAAAAAGTACCAGGAGTTCCTATGACAAAGCTTTATGAAAAAACACATGTTGAGTCTTTATACAGCGAGTTGATGAAATTTGTTGTAAATTTAGCTAACCACGGTTTAATTCATTGTGACTTTAATGAATTTAATGTTATGGCAATCAATGATGGAGAGACCTATTCAGTATTAGATTTTCCTCAATCTGTATCTATAGACCACATAAATGCAGATTTTTACTTCCAAAGAGATGTTGAATGCATCAAATTATTTTTTAAAAATAGATTCAATTATATTCCTAAAAAGAACTCTATTATGGAGGATACAGATGGCTATGGGAATGGATATAAATATACTGACCCTGATTTCAAAAGAGATGTCAAAAGATGTGATGAACTTGATTTTTTGTTGCAAGCATCTGGCTTTAAAAGAAAGAAGATTGGTAGAACATATGCTATTGATATTGAAGAAGATAATGAGAATGATGCTTTTGAAAGTTCAATGGATGCTTATAGAGAGGGTTTAGATAACGATGCTGATGATGACTCATATAGTGACTATGACAGTGAATATGATAGTGATGAAGAGGAAGAGGAAGATGAAAATGACAATACTGAGGAAGAAAATGAAAAGATCATTGAAGCGTTGCAGAACGGCATGGAAAATTTAAAAATGGATAAGCTTGGAAATTACATACTTGAATAATGTAAGATAGAACAAATCTAAAAGAAAATAATATATTTTTAGTTACTAACTATCTATTAGCTCGAAATATGTTGTAGTATCCAAATACATACCTATTAGTGTATGCATTGAAACAACTCATCTATATGTTACAATCCACAATATTATTTACAAGCCCTTGGATTGAAACCATGTTACTGACACTGATCGCCTCGGATCAAAATTCCCAATCACCTATATCGTTCTTGTGACTATCATTATTACTAATTTTTTTTTGTTTTTTCAATAGCCTTCGTTTTTTATTTGACATTCGCTTTCTGTCGTCACTATTATACAACTTAAATTTATCTTCTTGTGAGAGAAACGAAGGCATATTTTTTGGGTCATCAATATTCAAAGTACCATCTATCGATTGATACATTGTCTTAATTCTTTCGCCTCTTTTTTTCCATCGATCGTAAACTTGTTCATCTTCCTTCAAATTTTTAGGCTTCCAATTAGACTTCAAAATTCTTCTAACGGCTTCAGGAGATATTTTGAAATATTCACCAATTTGAGAATTATTTAGAAGTGGCATATTGCTTTTTAATGTCTTTATAGATTCCATATCTTCTCTACTGACCTTCTTTAAAGGAGACCATGCCTTATTCTGGAATTTCTGCTTCAATGCAAGCTTTTGCTTTTTCCACTCAGGTACATTGAAATCTCTTAAAATTTCCTTAGTAGTTTTGTTTAAGTTCGTCATCGAATTGATTAACGTAAATTTATCAACTTTGAGAGAATTTTTAGCGTCTTCATCTTTATCTTCTTCAATAGGCTGAGTTCTCTGTTCTTTGGGATCTTTGTCAACAGTTTTTTCACGTTTCTGTAATATTTCATTCAGGTCAAAATGAGGGATTATGAGTTTTTTTTTTTTCTTTTTATTTTCACTTTCTTCTTCAATATAAACTCTTTGCGATGTCTGTAGACCCCTTTTGCCGATCACAGTAAAAGGAAAAATCCTCGAACCAATCAAAAATTTATTTTCGACATGATCAAATATGTTTCTGTTTTGTGATATTTGAAAGGTATTCCTTATACCTAATAAAATCAGTATCTTTCTGCCAGTATAAATAAGTGTCATACTGTGAATCTCTATGTATTACTTCTATGCTATTTTATATTGCTCTCATTATTAAGAATACCTGGATATCAAATTCTAATGAATTATTTTGCTAATTAGCTACTTATAAAACCAAAATAATATATGAGGTTACTAGCATCTGATTCGACTGTTTCTGGTAATACAGACATCATATGTATGTAAGTATTATAATTTTCGTATTTAGATATTTATTGAATCTGCCGAGGTAAAAAATTATTTTTTCTGAAGAAAAGAAAATTATGCAATCCAGAAGCGATGCCTTTGCAATAATGATAACAATTAATACACACAAGATAACAATTATAAATTAAATGATGATCCTATAATTTAATAATTTTTCTCTTGGGTACTTTTAAAATATATTTTATCTTGTTAATAAGCATAAACCAATATATTTAGTGGGCATAATTCTTTATTTTTACTTGCGTAATCTGATGAACAATCAAATGAGAACATGAGAGCAGTGATTTCTTTATTTGCAAAAGCTATAAATTTAAAAAATTTCAGTTGCTTCAGTGATTGAATATACAAAAGTTAAAAATGAATCCATTGACCTCACAAAAAACTGATATTCAAAATGTTTTTTCTTCAACTTGATGACTAATAAATAAAATGTAATTTCACTGTGTGAAAAATGATTTGAAAGTATGAATTCGTGAAAATCTGATTTTAGGTGACGAAAACACGATTTTTTATCATGAACAAAGAATAATTATTTATTTAATTTTGTAATAATTTAGGTGTAAGTGATCATGACTTAATAGCCAACTATCATGAATTCATAACTTATGTAAATTCTTTTTCGAACTTTTCTCATATTCCTTGAAACGAATTGTAAATAAAGGTTTTTTTTATATCTATTACAAAATCTTTCTCTTTTTGTCATTTCTATTCATTACGTCAGAAGA
Organism: Saccharomycopsis babjevae; assembly: GCA_031125705.1. Lineage (NCBI taxonomy): Eukaryota > Fungi > Ascomycota > Saccharomycetes > Ascoideales > Saccharomycopsidaceae > Saccharomycopsis > Saccharomycopsis babjevae. The sequence continues at coordinate 580,103 of JASTVB010000002.1, read as the reverse complement.
ACATTAAATAATACTAAACAAGAATCGAAAACTTCTAATATCAACTAAAATAAAATAATTCTATAATTAAAAAAAAAAAACCTATATATAAGAAAACTAAGTTAAAAAAGTATAATCAAGAAAAGAAAAAAACAGGTAGATGAAGAGTATGATATTGGCTGGAGCTATCAATTTCTTCATAAGAGCTGTATAACTAACACATCAGTGGCTTAAAAACCACAAATCATCTATCATTTTGATTATGCAATCCGAGTAATAAAAGCTATTTTTATATATTTTTGACACTGGTTTCACTCTTCTTTTATTATCGCCACCAACGTTTGATTCTACAAAAATATTAATTCAAATAGTAATAATAATAGTAATTATTATCGTTAACATTGTTATGAACACCATTCTGATTCTGATTATTAGCATTATTTTCATTTGTATTAAAGCTATTAGTTTGATTGCTCACACCATGACTACTATTATTTTGAACAATATTTGCGTCAAAATTGATGTTACTATGATTGTTAGAATTTACCATATTAATATGGCCCACTACTGTAGAAAGATTCAACGGATCATGCGGCAGATTATCACCATAATTTGTACTTTGGGGCTGTATTTGCATGGATACTTGCGGATGAATTGCATATGTTTGTTGTGGTAACTGCTGAACATAGTTCTGTTGTCTTTGTTGCTGTTGTACTAAATTAGATGGCAGTTGCATGAAAACATCTGATGTATTTACAGAGTTAGAGGAATTAATCATTGGCATTACTACACCTTCATGCAAATTCGTAGCGTCATTATGTGCAATCATTCTTAAAGATAATGTATCATTCATATTCACAGAATTATCTGAAGTGTTTGTGTTAAGCAGCTGTGGTACTGAAGTTAATGTATTCGAAATTTTTGTGTTGCTCTTAAAATTTTCATCATCCTCAGTAATATTATTACTAATATTATTATAATTATTATTGTTGTTATGGTTATTGTGACCGTTATTGCTATTATTATTATCTGTGTAAACATCGGATAACGGTTTTATGCCTGTAAATGCACCAACGTTAGGATGATTAGCAATAGTACTAATTTCTGTATATTGATTTATTTTAGGATCTATTGTTGCGCTATTATTCAGATTATTGGGAACTTCCACCACATTGCTATTATTTCTGACAGTTAGGCTAGGATTTGCCGTCGCAGTATACATCAAGTCTGTAGGTAAGGAGTTAAATGTTGATGAATTATTTATGACAAGATGGTCCATATTGCAGTTAGGAGGGTCTGCTTTCATGTTTCTATTTGCGGAATTGGTCCCATAAAAAACGTTTGCATCTGTATTTGCGGTGTTTATAGAATTAACAACATTTTGCAAACCATTGCCGTTATGGTTAGGAAAATATACAATTGGAGAATTTATTATTTGAGATGATATAATATTGTCATTGCTATTGTGGGGTGCAATCGTAGATTGGGCTATTGAGGAAGTTGATGCAACAGAAGGGATTCGTGTCTTATTAGCCAAAGCTTGTGGAGCAGAAGCAGAAGAAGAAGGTGGAATATTATTATTATTTATGCTATTATTATTTGAAGAGATAATATTTGGGAGAGATAACTGGCGAGAGTTTTGAGAATTAATATTATTTGTAATAAAATTAGACTTTTCATTTTGAATATAAGAATAAATGTTTTCATTCTGTGATGCTAACGAATTTGAATTTTTAGAGATGAGATTGTGATTTAAAATGTCAGAGGAGCTAGGGCGACTAGTTTTTTTCTTTTTTTGTTTACTTTCCAAAGGATCATCGAGGTTAATATTCAATACATTATAAAAGTCACAACTGTATTTATTCATAATTATTGATAACGCTTTATTCAAAGAGTTCCAATTAAAAACCTTGAAATTTTTTTCAATATTTCTTGGTTTAGGATCGGAATATCCCATTATTTGGTTGAAAAACGTGAAATTCTTCTGTTTAGTAATAGTTTTTGGTTTTAGAGTTTGCAAATTTCGTCTAATTCTATTTTTTTCGTCTATTGTGAATCGAGAATTTAAAAGTTGTTCTAGTAGATAAAGCAAATCAACTGACGTTATGTAATAACTTTGATCGGTTTCATTAAATATACAACTAATAATTATTTTTTTATCATTTTTGATAATATTGTTTGTGGATGGTTCATTTAGAGACGGAGATTGGCTGATTTCTTGTTGGGAAATTGTACTAAAGTAGATGTTCAAAATGTTAGGTAGTTGTTGCAAGTTTTTGAAAATTACCAATCTTCTTTTATCTTGAATTTCTGGAGGGGTCCAAAATTTGATATTAGATACAGAGGATAGATCGCCAAAAATCTTGAAATGTAATTTTGGGTAAAACTTAGGGTCAAAGCTTGGGGTTGTTGATAGTAGCGTTGTCCTTACAAGTAGAGGAAGATTAAGAGGTGTCGTTGGTGGAATAGTGTTCGCTGCCGAGATTGCATTTGTCGCTAAGGAATTGGCGTTTGATTTAAAGTTTGTGTTAAAGTTCATAATGGGTCAAATGAGAGCTTTTGTTAGATAACGAGAAAATAGTAAGCCAAACAACCACTGATGTCAGGAAAACAGAGGCAAGGAAACGCTGCGAAAACAAGCAAAACAAAACAAAAGGATGCACAAATGATGATGAAAAGACAACAAAGATGTGAGGAGACGTGAATGGGAAGAAGCTGGGCGAGAAAACTAGTGGACAGGTGGATATATGAACCATGAATAAGGGCGTTTCCAAGACAAGGGGTGGTTGATTGGGAAATGAAGTTCAGAATGAAGAGGGATCAAGAGATCAATGTAGATAAGCGCTTTTATTCAAAGAAGTTTTGAGCAGCAGCAGCAGCAGCAACGACGAATTCCTACAGGCAAACAAATGAGTACAAGAACACGGACGGGGGCGGACACGGGGTGTCGCGGGAGATACCAGAGCAGGCCAGAGCAGACTGGGCCTAACAAGACAAGACGGAAAGCTTAGAACCAAGTCAGCAGAGAAAAAGGGAGGGATTTCTGGAGTGTGGACGAACACAACACGGCTGGAGGAATGAATATGTGTGTTCTCTGGAAATCAGGCGTGCCAAACAAGAGACTAGGTGGGGGATGCTACAGGGAGAGAAAGACGGAGGGTTGAGGGATGAAAAGAGAAAAAGGACAGAAGAAGAGGAAACGAAGGAAAGAAGAAGAAAAGAGAAGAAGAAGAGAGAGAGGAACAATAAATGAAAGGAAAGAACAAAAAGTCTTGGTGAAAAGGCATGTGTGTGAGGCTATCAAGTGGTAATATATGTTGAATTGAATCTGAGGCTCAAAAAATTGGAAATAGAATGGAAGAGAACTTGACAAAGGAACAATAGTTATGTAGATGGATGTGTACATATACATGTATACAAAAATATTTCAAAGTGTGTAGTATTGCGTTTCAGAGCTGGAAATACATCAACAGAGGAGGAGATATGAATAGAATGGCAGGTTTGCGAGTGTATGGTTCGTCTGAGATGTACATAAAAATGTAAATGTGGCATGGCATAAATCATAGGGCCGGTATCTGAATATTGATGTAGAATGCAGTACTACATGAACACAAGCTTCAAAAAGCTGCATTAATTAACACAAAAAATAAAAGTTAATTAAAGCTAAATTAGAAGTAGCATGGAAGCTAAAATCAAAATCCAGGTTGTCGGATCGGAACTGGGGAGCCACGAATGAATACAGGTGATTATTAATTTATTTTAGCATAACTTTAATGACTAATTATGAAGCATTGTGAGGTGACACCAACACTAGAAGAGTGTAGCTATTGGACGGTGGCACAGGACAAATAGATAAACAGAGAGACAGCTGGGTACTACAGAGAGAAGATAAATCATAAATTGCACATCACGCAGCCGTAATTGAGGCAAACTAGCCGGAGATTTTTAATTAAGCCAGACTGGAATAGAGTTTGGCGAGACACTTTTAGGAAGCAGTTCAGGAGAACTAGAGTTTGCAGTGGGAAAACAAACGATGCAAATAATGTTGATGATAAATGATAACAATATATGATGCTAATATATGATGATAGGAAGAAAGAATGAATCAAGAATGACGAAAAAAATAAACAAAGAAGTTTTTTGAAGAGGACAAAAAACATAAATAATAATAATAATATCAAAAATAATAATAATAATATCAAAAATAATATAAAAAAAATAAAGAACAATTATGAATAGTTTCTTACAAGAAAGCATTAATAATAGAAAAAAAGCATGGAACTGGGGAATCGGGAAGAGATCTAAGAAAGACTTAGTTAAAATGGTAGAAACACCAAGCAGCGAACCGCAATTGCCTCTGGCTCGTCCTTGTTCAAGGTGGCTAGACCCGCAGGATTTGACAAAGCAGCATGTAGAGCTTTGCTGCAACTTCTAATAGCATAAACAAGGTTTGATGTAAATTTATGATTAAATTGCGCAGGGCATCTGCATTTGTACACATTTTGCAGTAACAAACAAACAAACAGGTGCTAGCGACAAGGAAAAAATGATGCCGACAACCCACAGAGGACGTAAGACACAAACACAGCGCGATAAACTGGACACTGAATTGAACACTAAACAGATTAGCCCAAACAACAGGACAAACAAAACACAGAGGGATTGTTGCAAAAGGGCATTCAGACGCAAATACTTCTGATTTCATGTTCAAGGTTGGAGCACATGCCACCGTATAGTTTCAAAAGCCTATTGCTGGCATTCAAAATAAAGGCAGCACAATCACATAAAAAAAAAAATACCAATAATAAAAACAAAAATTCAGTAGTAATATTAGAAAAACAAAAATAGTATTAACAATAACTACAAGAAGACAAAAGTAACATATTGGAAATAGGCATGTATGTATGTATGTATGTATGTATGTTTCGGAGCACATGCAATCTCAAAAGAAACAAGCAATCGTGTTAACATGTACTATTTCCCACGACTTTTCTGCTATTTATGCATATTCAGTCTCTAGCTCTCTTTGTTTCTAGGAAATTAGTTTTGCAGCGAAAAGGGTCTACGTATTATTACCTGGCTGAATTTTCATCTGGCTGAGTTTTCATCTGGCTAATGAACATACTAAGTAAGGTAATTTTTTATTTCAGGCGGAAGCCAAAAAATAATTCGCTCGATTGAACAAAGCAAATTCAACTTGTTCGGCTGCCTAAGGTCTAACAAAGTGTAAACACCGGTATCTTTTATCTCCTTAAAGAAAGCATTGAAAAGTACTGAAAAAACCAACTCAAGGAAACGCAAAAACCCGAAGATAAAAACAAAAAAAATGTTCAATGGAGTACACAGTGAGACAAAAGGATAAAATAGAGAAGGAAAGACGGCGAAAATAGTTAAAAATACGAAAAAAAAAAATACAAAAAGACAACAAAATAATAAACGAAAACGAAAAAAAAGCAAGACAAAATAAACGAAAGAATAGAAAAAAAAAATATTATTATCATTAATAGAGTTATGCTTAAAATTATTGGTACATAAGTTCGTTCATGATATATGTTTTCCAAGTATGGATAGATACTACAAGACAAAATGAAAAATTACAGGCTTTTTTGTTTTTTTTTCTGTTTTTTTTTTAAACTTTGCCCGTGTTATAGAAACCTTATTTCTAGAAAAATAGTAATTAAAAGTAAAAAACGGAACACAAAATCAAATTGCTGAAAAAAAAAATTATACCAAAAAGGTTAGATACACTACAAGGCACTAGTAGATTTGACTTTGTGCAATCTCACTGCTGGGCTAAGTAAATTTCAGCAGCATCTCTTTATGTCTTGCTTTTAACTTAATAATAACTCAACTATAATTTCAATTGCAAAAAATTTATGTTGATCCGAATTTGTTTTTGTCAAACCCGAAACCTGCCAAGCCAACAATATCTGTTATTGTAAACCCCCTCCGTTTTCGGGAATGGCTTACCTAGAAATTTCAGATGTGTTCACTGAAAGTATCAACCAACCAGTTAGTCGCTGTGCTAATATCGCCTTTGCTGCTGAATTTTGTTCTCAGAATAGAGTTGTGATCTCATCTTTTCAGCTTAATTTGCGCAAGTTTTGCACATGCAATACATAATTATCATATTGTCTGCATGCATCCCGAGGCCTTACTATCTACTAACATATCCAGCTCTATTTTTATCGGGCCTGAATTGGTAACTTTGTAGCGCGTTAAGGTTTTATTTGCATGCGAAAGAATAGTTGTTCAAGCAAGTTTAAATATACATTGAAATAGCATTATTGAAAAAAAGATTACAAAACTTTTGTATGCCTCTATGCTGACGCATAAAAACGCATAGTAGGCTGCCGAAAAGATACGCACAGACCAAAAAAATCTGTATAATTCGGGCAAAAAAAGGCTAATCCCAAAGCCAAAAAAGTTAAAACCAAAAAAAAAAAAAAAAAAAAAAAAAAGCTATAACTGAGGCAGAACGGAGATAACCAAACGAAATATGAGCTGAAAATTGTATGAATAAGAAATACAAGAGAAAAGATATTATCCAAAGACATTAGAATTTGACAAGTTTTTCTTTTCTCCAACTAGGAGCCCGAATACGAGGAAAGAAATGATTAAAATGTGGTTGTAATGTTTTTTTCTCTGTATCTTGTTTAGTTAGGTCCGGCACAGTCAGTACGTCACGTCGTCTGTAAGCAGTATGTAGCTGTTCGGTGCCTGCAGTATAATGCGCAGAAACGCAGCTGTAGCTTGTTTCGCTATTAATAGTTCACACAACTGGAGACAATTTTGGCAAATCTTGGCTAGTGAAAAGCTTTTTTCTGGAATCTGTATGCAATATTCCAGAAGTGTAATATCTCAGACAATAGCTCTATATAAAAGAAAGGGCTATCGACCAGACAATGTAAATGAGGTAAGTGAGACAAAATAGAACTAGAGTACGCCCATGCGATTTGTTTGAAGTCTTAGATTTCTTTTACGATAGATTGTCAACAAGACCAGGCAAAAGTAAATGAAAACTACCATATCTGTGCGAAAATTACTATCTGTCTATGGATAACCAACTGTGTAGAAATTACAAGCTGTATGATTAATAGCAAAAGCTGTGTGCCAACCCCGTGAGCCTGTACGCTAATTCACTAAAGCTGCGCGTTAAGATCTCTTTAAAAACTATCTGGCAAAATCTGCAGAACATTATGACAAGCTTACCGACATTATCCAGAAAAAGAACATTAAAAAGAGTACGTGAGATGGAAAATTGAGGAAACTAGAGGAAAAATAGATATTTGATAGAGTGTTTTAGTAATATTCCGTAAATCGCCAGCTGGTTTCTAATATGTTTTTTGTTTTCTTTGTTTGAAATGCTTACTTTGTTTTGAAAATCTTCCTATCTTTGTAATATTTTTTCTCTTGAAAATTTTTTCTTTTATAGCGATGCATTGCATACTTTGCATTATTCTGTTCAATTTTCCGAAAGATAGATACATCTCTGAAGCCCTCTCCTATTCGATACCGTCTACCTGTTTGTTCACAAATTTGATCGGCCAGTTCTCCCTGAATTCTCCCGCAAAAACATCTCAATCCTCCCGCAAACACACATCAATTTTAATCAACCGTATATTATACTCTCATGCCTGTTATTGGCCCGTTTTATCTTTTTGATTTTGCAAAAAATTACGTTCGCTCCTGGTTTCTCCTTCTCTTTTTCACATCTTTTTCGGCCGTATTTAAGATTGGCATGTGATAAACTTTTTTTTTCCAGCTCAACTTAATCTATCGGTGATGCATTGGTACCATGGAATCATTACGGACAATAAAAAAACAGATTAATAAACAAGAACCAAAATTTTGCAGAATTTTCCCGTTTTCATCAGGGCTTGTAACGACGCAGGGCTATAAAACCTTTTCTTTTTTTTTTTATTTGTTCTCAGTTTTCGTTCTTTTTCCATTTGCTTAGTTATTTCAATGTGTCTCGTCTCCCCCAGATTGCTGTTCTTTGGTCTTCTCCAACATAGAGATCTTGATACGCCACTTGATCTATTTTGGTTTTTTTTTCTCCCCACACATTATCACAAGACCTTTAGACATATTAATAGTTCTGCAACACACTTCAAAGTTTAAAAGATTAATACATAAGCAGAAGTCACAATACTTATTGCATAGCAGAAATCATAATTCTAATTGCATCTATTATTTAGTAGAACCATAAAAAAACATCATTTCAAGTAATTGAGTATCCCAGATGAATCAACAGCTCTGCATCGAACAAACAACTCTCAGAAAGTTCCTTCAGGCCTCAAGAAAAACAAATGACATTTTGATAAAGGACTTTTTCAGCAAAAACGAAAGCAAATTAAACCCTTCGAATAGCCCTCCAGACTGCAAAGAACTCATAGGCTCGCTAAATCTGGAGACAGTGAAGCGTACAAGCATTTTGAAATACTGTGATTCGGTTTACGAGCAACTACTATCCCAGGAAGAAGAACGCCAAAAGCAAACAAAGAGTGAAAGCCTGAGCACCTCCAACGGCGAGGGTGTCCCTATGTTCAATGGGAGAGTAAACCCGTACAGTGAAGAAGATTACAACAACCAAATAAACCAAAACTTTGAAATTTCAAATAGCATGAAGTATTGGTTATTGAATGAGTATCAGGTTGAGCAGATTTTGAATTCAGACAATTTGAAAAAATTAAAAAATAACAACTGTTTTGATTTCTCAAGATTCATGGGGAACTAAATGCTTTCGATCAGCCCCAGTGAATTCTTCTCAAGTATAGATCAAACTACTTTTTATATAGCCTTGAATATTTTTTTGAAATATATATGTATGTAGTATATGAGGATGAGTAGCGAATTTTTTTTTAAATCAACGAGGGTTCCTTTAAGGCTCCATCAAAGATTGCATGTTGGTGTTTAATTAGATAAATTTTTAAATGTAATAAAATAAAACGTATGAAAGCTTCGCTGTTGTTTCTATGACTTGTATTTTGGGCAATTTTCTTCCAACTACACATCTAAATACTATAGATTTTTAAGATTATTCATAGGAAAACAAACATGCTGTATTAGAAGACCAGAACAGTAATGAAGAGCACATTATATAACGTTAGGTTTATTTATTTGAAGGTTTTTTTTAAAAAAAAAAGAAAATTCACCTATAGTGCAACAAAGGTTTAATATTTATATTAAGGATTGTTAACGTTAGTCAATAATTGGATTCAAAACAATTTCATTCTTTTCTTCGAAGTTTATGAAGATCGAATCCTAATCCTGGCATGAATTTATATATTTTGAATCAGCTAATCTGAATTGTCTTGTGAGAATGTCCCATTTTACCAATTTTGGTAAACATATGCTCAAATAATATTTCTCTGTTCGATATGTATCACAGTTGTTTAAAACACAAAGCAAAACTGTAAAGCCAAGTTTTCAAAATTCAATAATTCATATTTACTTTCAATATCTGAAATTCTCAGATCTTCGTTATTTGATCTGAAGATATGCTGCTATTGTTGAATTGTGTCAGAAAAGGTAAAGCCTGGTGAAATGAGCGACGAGTCACGTGATACAATAAAGTGATTCTAATGCGTATAAGTGCTGCGTAACCCGTTTTTTTTTTTTTTTTTCATTTCACATTTTCATTTTTCATAGACAAAAATAAAGAACAAGTCGAATTATAAGTCACTTAGTAACAAAATTTTTTGGACGAAGCTAAACAGACCTCAACCTAACTAAATGATTGACGTGCACAATTGATTGGAGATTAAAACTTTGGTTATTGGTTTACTATCAAAGAGTATTCAAGAAGCAGACCGCGAATCCTAATTATCAGTCAAGATTTGAAAAAATGGCTAAACCAGTTCCAAAAACATTGCAACAAAGAAAGGCAAATGCCAAGTTCTACAAGAATGAAAAGGATAAGAGAGGTAAATCTAAGCCAAAGGAAAAGCAAGAAATGCCAATTTCTATGGGATGGTTTGTGTTGATTGCATTCCTTATTATTGGAGGCGGTCTTTTGGAAATTTCAAGAATTTTTTTCTCTTAGATGAATAGATTTCGTTGACAGGAAACGAGAATTTTGCTCAACTGTTTAATCATTCAGTGGTTATTATCATCTGTATTATTGTCTTGATTAGTCGCTCAGCATAATTGGTGATAGCTTTTTTAATTGATTTTGGGGCGTTTTATGCTAAAGTTAATCAGGTGATATAAATCCTTTAAAAAATTCATTTGGCAGAATCTGATCGCAATATTCGCTAGTAGTAGTTTGGCACAGAGCTTGATTCACTACTTTCTTTCCTGTTGTTACTTTAATTTTTCTTTACTCCCTTATCCACAACCAGCTTATGTATGTATCAAGATTAGTTATAGAGATGATACATTTTAATGTATGAACAGTATTTTACTTTTTTTTAAAAACACATAAAAACATGTAGAAGGTATATTGGATTTGCTTACAGTTCACTAGATTTCTGCATTTTTTTTTCTTTTTCGTTTATATATGTATACATATATATTTAAAAAAATTGTTATTGTAGTGTATCAATTATATATTCTTCGATAAATATTTGTTGAGTAACTAAAGAATTAGCATGTATTGCACACAAAAATCGTGCCGACTATAATAGAAATTTTATGTCAGTCAAATTGTAGGAAACTCCTGTTTACTTTAATTTTATCAGAGATTTGTCAGACAATATTCGGATAATCCTCAAACGGTTCGTAAAAGAGGAGATGAATTTTTTTTTTTTTTGAAAAGATTTTATTTTTTATATCATATTATATTTTTGAAGAATTGCAGCTCTGCCCATAAATAAAGAACCTGTTTACTCAAGAATATGAACGTATTGTTTTTGTTCTCTGATTTGCTTTGGTGTTGGTGGTAAGTCGTGAGAATGCAAGTAACTTCTTAATGGATAAGTTAAGCTGAATAAGTGGTCGGTTATAGTTTCTGGGACAATATTCAAATCTTTGAAACCTAAGGCACCATGGGTAAGAATTTGATCGTGGAATTCTCTTTCAATTTGATCTGGGTTAACCATTGGCCACCAAGCCTTTTGCAAAAGTTCAGAGACCTTCAAAGCCAATGGCTTTGGCACGTTGTAGTTCTTGTAGTCAATTTTGGTGAATGGTCTAATCAATTCTCTGATTTGGTTCATGGAATATTGTTCAGGACCGTTCAATTCGTATAACTTAGCTTGGGTAGAGTCGTCAAAACCAATAGTTTCCAAGGCTTTGGCAACATCCAACACATAAGCTGGATACAAAGTTTCCTTCAATTCGTTAACGGTGAACAAAGTTTTGGCCCTACCCAATTTATTGATCAACTTGTCCTCTCTACCAAACATTGGTCCTGGTCTAACAATAGTGGTTTCTGGTATTATTTCTTTAACGGTTTCTTCACCGATACCCTTGGTGGCGTAGAAGATGCTGCTGGAGTTAACATCGGCGTTGTAACTTGACACATGAACGTATCTTGGTACGTTGTGGTCCTTACACAACTGGGCAATTCTTCTGCTTCCCTCGATGTTGACGTCGGCCATGGAAAAGTTCTTGGTATTGTAGTCGGTACCGATACAGTTGAACACAATGTCGGAGTGCTTGACAGAGTCCTCGATGGACTTCATGTTTCTCAAGTCGAATTCGACAAAGTTCACAACACCCAAATCACCACAGACCTTCAAGAAACGCTTTTTCATGTCATCTCTGTATGGAACAACAGTCAAGGTACCGTGTCTGGCCAATTTACTGACCAAATATCTACCCAAGAAGGAGGTAGCACCAAAAACAGTCACGGTATACCCGGTTCTACTGGAACGTCCACCAGCACCAACGGAAATATTGGTCTTCCCGTTCTTGGTGATGTTGATGTCACTCTTCAAGATGTTAGTATAGATACTTCTTCTGGATATAGTATTGAGCTTCAACATTATTCCTATTATTATAATTTATATCGACTTTGTAGTTAAGATCCTATAGCTACCAATACGATAATGTTAGGGGCTTATAAAGGGCCTTTTCGCTAGTAAACAATATTTACAATATTGTATGATAGCTTTTACAGCCTTTAGTTCTAAATTAAAAAATTTTTTTTTTTTCTAGTAGCCAGTTTACGCTCTGTATAGTCCATACAAAGAGCTTCTAGAGACAGAAAACCAAAATGAAAAAAAAAAAAAAACATTTTATATACGCACATACAATTGTATTTTTAATTTCTAAATTCTGGTTGGCTGAACAGCTTATAAATACTAAGGGCTCATAACAGAAAATAACTTCAACATGCATAACTCTGAAATTGCTGCTTACGGAAACTCTCTAGAAAATACAGATATTAAATGACATTCTATAATACAATTGACTCAAAACTATAAAAAACCCTAAGAGAACTCTACCCTATGAGTAAGAAAATCTATGTTCTCATCCTCATCCTCATCTTCTTCTTCGTCTTTTACAAGATGTTGATCGCTTTGTGCGTCGTCAGTTTGTTTGCCAATAATCGATCCCGCTAGTTTCTTGTCAAACATATCAAACAACCGCAAATCGTTGGCTTCCTTGTCATCCGAAGACATTTTCTCGCTCTTTTTTTCAAGCTTGTCTGTTGCTGGTTCTTTTATTGAATTGGAGGCTGCGGAAATCGAATCTGTAACTTCCACGTGACTGCTAGCAACAGTTTTTTGAACCTGACCAGTACCAGTCTTTACATGATCAGGCTGAGTGTCCGAAATACTCTGCACCGCTTTATTTACACAAAGTTCTTTCTCTTGTCGTTTGCGCTTCGGCGTTGCTGCAGATTTCATTGTCACGACAAATGCGTCACTGTCATCGTCGCCATCGTCGTCATCCTCGTAAACCAATTTGATTTGTCTTTTTGCTTTTTGCTGATGCAAGCTTTTGCTCTTGATGGTTTCATCGCAGCTTGCCTTTTTTTGCTGCTGCTTTGTCCGAAAATCTAGGTCCTTGAAATATGCGACGAGGACCTCATAACCCACAATTTTCGTTGAGTATATAGGCATTTCACTGTCTTCGTCAATCTCACTTTCTGATATCTTTATCACGTTGTATATACTCAGATCCACAACCTTGCCAAATATGGTAAAATTTCCATTCTCCAATGGCATTGGCTTCAAGGTTATGAAAAAACCGAGCCTTGTTCTACTCTTTTTATCGCAATAATTCCCAAAGCATAACAAACCTCTCTTAGTAAATCGTAGTCTTTGATTAGTTTCTTTTTTTAGCTGTAGGAATAACTCTGAGTTATTATCATTATTATTCTCAGAATCAAGGTACATTTGAACGTAATTGTATTTTTCAAATTTGGGAATAGTCACAAGGCCATATTTTTCATCATAGAACAAGCTTAAAAACCAGCGGGTGGTGTTTGGACATTCTTTACACCATAATTCAATGTTGATGTCCCCCTTGGTAGTGTTGAGACGTATTTTTGCAGTTGTAGCTGGTTCTCCCATCCTATTATTGCTATTTTTATTTGATTTTTTTTCACAGCTCTAATCAAATTGCGAGCCTCACAAGTTTCAATTTGTTTGTAAATAGTATTTCATTTATGACTGCATCTTTTTTTTTTATTTTTTTTTTTTTTTTTTTCCTATGTCGCAGTAACAACAACCTCTATCTTTAGAGAACGTAATACAATCATCAACTGTCTGCCTACAAACTTATTCATGCTATTACTTTGGATTACTCAGTGAATCTCTGACAGTCATACAAAAATACAACAGCTCTATTATAAGTATTTAAATATTCTATAAATTAGCATTTTCTTAGATGCTGGAGTCCCAAAGCAACTTGTCTTTGAAGTCCTTAGCGTTTTTGGGTATCAGCAATTCAGCATCAATAGGCTCAAAGTCCTTCATGCATTCACTATCATACATTTTCAAAGCAGCAATACCTAAACTGCTATGATACAAGTCAGGTTTGTCATCTGAATTGTTTTTACCGAAACCGCCTATTAATGTATTCTGTGTTATGTTTAAAAGATAGTAATCACATGCATCCTTATGAATGAGTGAATCAAACTCTAAAATCTTCAAGCTTCCAGTAACCCAAAATACGTAGCATGTATCGGAGATCTTGTTTTCTCTTCCATTGAAGCCACCTAAGTCACTAAAGGATAGCAATTCATTTTCGTTGAAATCGTCCAAGTTATACTCATTCAACCAGTACTGTCTGTGCATCAACCAGTTTAAATGCCTGTCTAATTGTAGCGCAAAAGGTTTTTTCTGATTGTCAGAAAGATCGAAGTCTAGCAATTTTAATGCAGCTATTGCACAATACGTGTAACCAGCATGCAGCTCATTTTGCGGAGTACCTGAAAAACCGCCCTCGTAGCTCTGACAACTTTTTATATATTCGATTAATTTTGGAACGTTTATATCATACTGCGACTTCAAATCTTCCGATAGTTCATCGATTTTCAAAATTTTCCGGATAGCACAGGCAACATAACACATTCTCATGTCTGTGTCTCCAAAAGGCTTGTCTCTGATGTCTAGCATCGGTGCAAAAGCACCATTTTCCAATTGGCATTTCTTCACGTACTTCAATATTTTTAATCTATCTATTCTTTTTGTCATTGATTTGTCGTGAAACATCAACAACACACATAATCCGAAATATGTAGCTGGCAAGGTTGCAGGATCAAAGCTAGCGTGGCCTATCGGGCTTTCGTGCAAATTTGTCGTCTCCACTTGCTCAGCTAAATAGTGAGTTAAAGAACCTCTAAACCCTGTTCCCTTATAGTGCTGATATATCCAATCTATCATTAGTTGTTTTTTTATAGGATTTCCTTTGTCCACAAGATCCATCTTATTCAAAATGCAAAGTCCCAAGATTCCGAAGTAGCACAATGCTAGCTTGTTTGAATCCCTCAGCTGTGCTCCTGAAGGCAATATATTGAGGCACATCTTAAAATACATGGCATGTTTGTCTGCAACAAATTTTAGTTGTCTATCATTTTCGACATATCTTTGAAAATTCAAATCTTCATCTATCACTTCCACAATTGTTTCTGGTAAATTTTCAATTTTCGTAATGTTAGTCATCTCGAGGTTGTTTTCATAGCCGCATTCGTAGATTATATATGTTCTTCAATTGCTAATCAACAATTACTTTAGTAGAAGGACAAATCTTTGAGGATGCTAGTAGAATCGACTATATTGAAATATAACTGATATTATACAATGAAGAATTATTCATAGTTGGTTTTTACTAGCCGTGATAATAAAACGTAGTAAAATATTCGGATTATGTGCCCTTTTTTCATATAAAAAATTTATTCTTATTTTGTTTTCTTACACTTTGACAATCGCCTTTTCAAATGGGCGAGAAAAGAGTGGCAACTTTTTACTAGTGTAAACACTGGTAACATAGTATTCAGTGAATATTATCAGAAACTAGTTAGATTTTCAAAGATACCATTGACAATTGTGAGATATTTGCTAAAAATATTCAAATATCGGAAATTGCGGTTTTTTTTCAGTTAGAGTATCCAACAACGCATAGTTATTTATTCCAGAAAAGCCAATATTCAAAAGAAAACATAAGAATGGCAAACGCTGAACAGTTGGCTACACAATTCAAGGAATTATTCCTTCAAAAGAATTATCATAAGTGTTTGCAGCTTCTTCCAACATTGAAGCTTGAATTAGCAAAACACAATTTGTTGATACCTAACTTGAAAAACCCAAATACAAGAGAAGGAGACTTATTAATCACAAGATCCATCTTGGAAGCCGGTGCCTTGCTGGCCCTCTATGTTTCTGATTTGAATAAATTCGAGAAGTTGATAATTGAGTTGAAACCTTTTTACGAGATTCATACCGCATTTTTCCAAGAAAACAAGTCTGCCAACCTCAATAAATTGTATAGTTTGTATTTGTTATTGTTGTTGACCAAGGGTGAATTAAGTGAATTTTACACTGAAGTTTTGAAGTTGAAACAAATCATTGTGGACATCGAGCAGGATGAGTTTTGCAAATATCCAATCAATCTAGAAAAGTCTTTGATGGATGGCTCCTATGACAAAGTTTGGAAGTTGATTAACCAGAACAATTCTATCCCAGAATTCAAACATTTCACTAACGAGTTGATTCACACTCTAAGATTAGAAATCTCCGAATGCTTGTTAGTTACTTACAAAACTCTATCTGTCCAACAAGCAAAAATATTACTTTTCTTTGAGTTTGAAGAGCAGTTGTTGGAATTTATCAATGAGGAATACAGCAATACTTGGCTAGTCAAGAGCGGCCACATTTATCCTACAGCCCAAGACAAAATTGTTGAAAAAGAACAGGAGGATGAAGAAGAATCCAACAGTAACCAGTTCATTATTAAAAGTGCTTTGCAATACGCTAAGGATATGGAAACAATTGTATAGATTTTTTATTTACATCAATGTAATTATAAAACTTGGGTATATTTGAATAAATGATTCTGTTAATTAACTTGATCAGTAGACAAAAGCTCTAATAAACTCAAAAATCTATTCATAAAAATTATTGCAAAAAAGACAGCAAATCTAGTATATGTTATCACTATAATATATAAAATGCAAGTATAAATTGTTTCGTCAATCTAAAATTCACGATAAAAAAAATATAATAGTCAACAACATACTATTCAAATAATTCATGACAAACCAAATTCTTTTTTAATACCTTCACCAAATCTTTGCAAACCTACTTTTAGGTCTTCTAAGGAACAAGCAGCATAAGTACCTCTGAAAAAAATGTACTCTTTATGGTCTGGGTTTTCTGGAACTTCTTGTGGTGGATTAGTTTGACCGCGAGTGATAAACCACGAGCCTGGAATCATAAAAGATCCAATTTCTTCAGATTTATCATAGATTGCCTTTTCAATGGCTGATGGATCCTTCAAAGTTGGATGTGCGCTGACCCTAAGTTTGAATGTAAAAAACATACCGGCAACTGGAGGCAAAAAAGTAACAACTTCAGATGGGAAATATTTGTGAAGACAATCGATGGTGACATCTCTCTTGTGTGTGTATTCCTTTCTTAGTTGAATCAACCAGTCTAAGTAGCCATCTTGACCCCAGTGGTTCAAAGTACCTGCCAATATACTGGAAGAAAATCCGCTTGGCGTTTGTGCTGAAACTTCTTGCAATCTTAATAATCTTTCAATGAATTTAGATTGTGCGGTAATCCAACCCATTCTTGATCCAGGAGCTAAAGTTTTGCTAAATGAGTCTAATCTTAAGACTCTTCCTTCAGTGTCTAAACTTAAGAATGTTTTGACTAAGGATTTGATGAATTCATCGTATGATTTAGTTTCATGTGATTTTCTGGAACCTTCATCGCGGGTATATTGTTCCATTTGTAAGAAAAAGTAAGGTTCATCTTCAACAATAATAATATCGTGTTTGCAACAGATTTGGTAGATTTGAGATCTTCTTTCGTCTGGTAAGCAACTTCCGGTTGGGTTTTGACCTGTTGGAACTGTGTATAATAATCTAGGTTTGTTCTCACCCTTCCAGTTGATCAAAAGCTGATCTAACTTTTCTGGCACAATACCATAGTCATCCATTGTTATTGGGAAAGTAGTGATACCTTGTGCATTTGCAGCTTCCAAAGAAGAAGAAAAAGCGTATTCCTCCACAAGGATAACATCACCACGGTCACAAAATGTTCTCAAGACGTTATCCCAACCTTGAGTATTACCGGTGTTGACCAAGATATCCCAGTTTTCATATGGGACATTGTGAACTCTTTCGGTGTGTTTTTTCAAGAAAGAGACTATTTCAGGATGTCCCTGAACGTTACCGTATTGCAAACTTCTATTTAAAGGAACAGACTTGCCATCATTGGTTGTTTTAGTAATTTCGAAGATGGTTTTTTCTGAGTCTTCCACTGGTGCATATGTGACACCCTTTTCGAAAGGAACTTTTGGGGATTCAACCGTGATCTTGTTCCAAGGAAAATAGTCTGGGTGGGGTAAACCACCTCCAAGGAATACTAAATCTGGCAACCCGTAGAACTTGAAAGCAGCCTTCAATGGGTTTTCTCTACGCGATTTGGATTCAATGGATAAGTGGTGTTCTAAGTTTTTAGCCAACATTTTTCTGACTGTATTTAGGTTTTGATGGTTGTTATAACACTGAACTTATATGCTAATCTTAACGATATGTATCTGTAATTAGGGATTAGTCAATAATATAATTTTAAACAATACATAGATTTCGAAAAACTGAAATAATTCCGAAAAAAATAAAAATTATCTAGCAGAATATTATGTGATGAAAATATATGGCTCTATATATATTGCAAGCTTGAGGTATCAAAAGTATTTTTTAAAAATTTCAAAGTGCTAGGAAGTGAAAAAAAAAAAAAAAAAAAAAAAAAAGAAATACATCGAATCAAAATACCGAGGAAATTAAGGTGCAATTTTTCAGTAGAAAGTGAGTGAGTCATTGACCTTCTCTTTTGAAACTTTCGTGCAAAAACGTATACAGAGAAAAGCTCAATTCGGAAATTCTAACAAACCCCAGATTTTTTCAGAAAAAAATGTATCACTAGCTGATAAATGGCTATCTACATTTAAGTGCCGCATTTCATCGATTATTTTCTTTTGTAGCTTTATTTTTGATTTCTGTACTATATATCTACATAATTGATGTTTTTGTATCATATATATTATGTGTGCTGTTTTTTTTTTTTTTCCTTCGGCATCTTTCTCTTAGCTTTCGCCTGAAAACCGTTCTGATGCGCCGGCTAATTGTGGTTATTCGAGGAAAAAAACTTATCTTGCATATTTATTTGTTTCCATAAATAAGCCGTTATAATAAGATACTTCAGTGTTTATATCTTTTTTCCCGTTTTACCTTCACATAAACAGTTCTATGACTGAATTTTAAATAACCTTAATGGCTACTCAAGACATTTTTGTGGAATTGTACTCCGACCGAATTATATGATCTTATCCGTTGTGGATCTACACACAAGATATATATCGTTTTATCCGTTATGGCCTACAAACGGGAAATGATATAAATATTTTTCCTCCGGTGAAGGAGCTTGTTTCTGGATCTAACAACGTTTCCTGTTTTTTATCATCTTTCAGCCTCGCATTTCGAATTAGAGAAATATTAAAACTCATGCAAATGTTGTTGAATGATCAAGATATAAAAATTGTCAAAATCTAAAATATTTCAATAGATATGGGATAAACATGATCATTCTAGCCACAAAATTTGGCTTCTTAAGGACCGAGATTTCCTTACATTGAGTATAAACTGAGGAAATATATGTTTGGGTTCAATCTACAAACACATCCTTACAACTACGAACCATGTTGTATAAAAACTAGTACATTTTTTCAGTCCATAGATTTTATGATAAAGAGATGAATCAATCATGGTTACTCGTGAGTCCTTCATTTTTTTTTTTAATTTTCTTCTATTTCAGTATTAACATTTTTCTGCCATCTTTTGAAAAATTAATCCAAACATACAGATTGATCGATACTAGTGAAATTTTCAAATATGGCCAAATCCAGTGGCTTTCTGAATGATTTTGATATTTAGCACTAGAAAGGAAAGATTTACGTTGGAATATTAAAAAAGCTTGACAGTGATAGAAATTTAAAGAAGTGTAGCTTGCTAAAAAACGGATCGGAGAAGGAGCAGCTGAACAAGCATTATGATACATGGAAAGCTCGCTCAAGATCTAGTGCAAACTTTAAAACTACTTGGAGGCGTTGAAAATATTGCAAAGCAAAGTGTCGTGGCGTCTTCGCTTATTGATAATGATCTTATGAATGAAAAGTTGTTTTTGCAACAATACAATGGTACACAACTCATCAATGACAATGCCTTTATGAAGACTATAACCAAGAATTGCAAAAATGCAAATGAACTATTTGAGCCTTTATACAACGATAAAGTGATGGCAAAAGTTTTGCAACATCAGAATGCTGTCTCTTTGGATGGCCACACTAACCACACTAAACTTAAGAAACAGATAATTAGGGCAACCAACTTAAAACCACGCGATCTCAACTCTCGGGTTCTACATTCCAGAATAGAGAATAGATTAGTACAAATTAATAGGTTTTTCACAAATTTTGTGCAAAAAAACTTGCCAGTGGAGCCCAATTATCACTTGTTGAACGAGCTTTGTTTTGGCTCGAAAGATGATTTCAGCTTAAAGTATCATAAGTCTTTGCTAGATCAATTTAACCAAAAATCGTCAATAACAATTTTCTTCAAATTAAAAAATCCCAATATATCAAACATAGAAATCAAGAATTTTTTGGCAGATTTAAATCATTTGAACCACCAATTAAGAATAGAGGACACAAGCTTCCAGCGCACCAAATTGAGAATTTCCAAAATTGTCAATAACGACACAGACGCGGCAAATAAAGAGATAGAAAATAACTTGCTAAGGTATAACTTACAGAAAACACAGGATTTCTTTAAATTGAATAAACTAGATGAATATACTTTACTACATGCGTTGAAACTTTATGAGTTTGAAGATCTTAATAAGCTTAAAACCTTTAAAGATTTACAAGATGCTATACGATGTCACTCTCTGGCTCCGATTAAAGAAAACAACTTTATATTCGATTATTTTTTCAACGAATTCAAGGAAAAATTCGAAAATAGTGTGAAAGAAATGACCAATAATCATAGAACCAAAACTTCCACAGTAAGTTTATCAAATGATTCAGGCTTGAAAAGTGTACGCCAACAAGAAATTTCAATTCTTAAATCTATCATGAAAAACTATTATTCTATATCTATCAATTTCCCGTTAAATAATAACAGACAACAATTATCAAAGTTTTATCAATTGTTGGACGATAATCAAGATCTGATAGAACTCATTTTCACCCAAATAAATTACAAAAAAATTCCAAATTTTTTAAATGTCAATCTTTTGGAACTTATCAAATCAAAGAAAGAAACAAATAAATTAAAGTCCCTAGCTCATCAAATATCGCAAGATAATAATGAAAGTCAAGTAAATAATGATGACAAAAATTTTTTTGAGTATTTGGCTACTCATGACATTACTTTAATTAAAAAGCTGAACTATAAAAACTGTATATATTTTTATAAAAAGCAGAATAGCAAAGTTAGATAATAAATTTATTGAACCTTGCAAAAGACCTTATTTCCTTTTCTACTCACACATACTCATTTTTCATACATCACATATCTAATATTTCAATTTTTTTGTTGGAGATGTTCTTATATACTTGATAACAGTATCATCATTAAACATTTCCTCAATATCCTGATATTGTTCATTTAATAAATCAACTGTCGGTTTACGTTTGTCCATATATAAACCTTTAACATTCTCATTTTGTTTAAAAAAAGTGTTACTGTTCGCAAAATCATCAAGCCCTTCTATCTCTTCATTTATGTCTATTATGTGGAATTGTTCGTCATCAGTTAGGTCAACATTGTTGTCACTATTCTCGGACTCTAAGTGAATGTATTGGTCGTCATCGTGATTCTCAGTCAGATTGATCCTTTTTTCTACCATATTCGAGTCAAATTCTTGCTTCTGGTTATCGTCATCATCAAAATTCTCACTGGTATTTCTGTCATTTTCTTTTTCTGATGTCCCAAGTTCTACAATAGCTTGATTATGTTCAAATGTACCATTGACATCCTGTGAATCGGGCTTTATAAATTTATGTTCACTAATTTCACAATAATCTTCTTCATTATACGCGCCAGTTGATGCTGTCAGATAAGTATTATGCTTTTGACTTTCACCCTCTAACCCATCATCAGAAATAGGATTTTTATTTTTCTTATTATCGTAATAGCTAGTTTTCGGGAATTTGTTAGCAGTACTTTCTTGATTCGAGAAACTCGAATTCAATACATTTTCTTCATCATCTTTTGAAGTTTTGCCGAAGTTATTTAAAAAATTTTGTCGCATCTCAAAACGCGTTTGTGTCTTTACCTTCGATCTTCCAAGATGTTGCTCATCATTTGACTTGTCTTCATCGCTGCCAATACTATCATCTAAATTTTCACCATGTTCTTCCTCACTTTCATTTTCCTCAAAATATCCCAGCTTTTCAAAAGCGCTGTCGCTAAAATCGTTATCAATTTCGAACAGGTCTTCATCAAATATTGAGTAACTGTTTTTCATTAGTTTAATCCTTTGTAAGATTCTATTATCATCTGATTTTCCAGATTTGCGAGATGACTTTTTTGCTGTAGGGCTTACTGTAAAGTCATCCATCGAGTTAGTACCGAAAGATACACCATAATCATCTTCATTATCGAATAATTTCTGATAATTTTTCAAATATTCATCGTCACTGTAGTTCCCATTTCTTCTCAGCGAAAAATATAAGCTTCTTTCCATTGATTGAATTTCTCCAAACTCTTCACTTGCTGGGTTGCCACTACTCCTAAGTATTTTTGATTCAGATCCAGATATTTGCTTTTTCCTCTGCTTAGGTTGTTTCAAATCTTGGGTTAGACTGGTTGGAGTTGTCGTGTTATTGTCACGCTGTAATATAATTCCCCCAGTTTCTAAAATCTTGTGATTAAAATCATTCTCCTCTTCGTCACTATAATAAACAGACTTCTCAGAAGCATCAGTTCTGATGGATCTTAAATGACCATTATCCTGTACTATTTCAATATTCTCTAAATCTACAATATCTCCTTCATCTTGCACATTTGAATACTTCTCTATAATATTACTCCACTTTTTCCTAAATTTTTGGTCTAGCTTATCTTTTGCTTGTTTGTATTCTTGCGATTTATACATATGCTCTTAATCTTTTATATTAGTGCATTGGTGCATTCATGATTTGAGGGATTTAATCTTCTAAACTTATGCCAGATTAGTGGTTTGATCTGATTTGACTCAACAATGCAACAAGTTTCTCAATTTTGTTTACTATTTTTTTTACATACAATTTTGCATTTTTTTCTATGTTTATGGTTTCACGTTTCTAATATTTTATTACTGCAGATCTTGAGAGTGACGCGAATAACAAGTAAATGATTTCTCCCGATCTCAATAGTTTTGATTTTACTATTATATTATAATAATACTGCTTACGATACAGCGTTAAAAACATAGAAAAGTTAATTGTAAATATATACTTAGATAATATATTTGATGCTTACTCTTTTTCATTCTTTTTAGGTTGTTCAATTTTACCAACAGATAATGGAGAACTTATATTTACCGGAATAAACTTCTTTGGTAAAGACACTCTACTGAATCTGCTCTTTAATTTCTGCATAAACAAAGAAATATCCAAATATTTGGTCAATGCGATCTTTGGAATATTACTAATGTAATGTTTGGAATCTAATTCAACATCTAATGGATCTTGGGTATGACAACCTGGTGAAATATACATTTTGACAGAATGTTTTTTTTGATTAGTTACTGGATTTACCATTTCGTATAACTCAAAAACAATTTGTGATAAATAATCTAATTCAGGCAACGCATTTCTCTCAATAGTCAATGGCAACTTCAGCTCATAAATTATGTTTAGCAATGTATAGATATGAGATTCCTTTGTAAAATATGCAATGGTTTCACTTTCTGATGATTGTGAAATGTGTTCAATGTCATGAATAATTTGTTTGGCAAGAGGTAAAGATGTTAATAATCCAATGTCTAATTTTTCGTTATTTTCAATACCGTACTCTTGAGGGCACACAAAATCAAATAATACCTTTGTCAACTTATAAAGCTCTCTTAACTCTCCAAAACTTCTATCATCGAATGTTGAAGAATTTGCATTTGAAATGTTCTCTTTCTTCAATACCCATCCTGCATTATAAATCATAGGGAGCGTCGGAGGAGATGAAGAAACTGACGATATTTGTTTAGTTTGCTTATTTGCCTGTCCTCTAGAACTGGCAGCACTGGCAGAACTGGCAGCCCCAATAAGATTTGAACCACTTGACGAAGCAGAGCTACTGCTATTATGGCTACTAGATGGTAATTGGAAATTATTCATTGCCAAAACATTAATAGGATATGTATCACAAAGAACTGGGGATTTAAAAAAATTCTTAGAGTACTTTAATAAATCTGCATGCTTTTCTGGATCTAAATCCTCGTTAAGAGGAGGTTTGAAGATATGTTCTAAGAATTCTCTGTTGTGCAAAGCATCAAACTTCATAGTATCATACAATTCTGATATTTTAGAAGGATCAACCTTTTCGAATGTTGCAAATTCTTTGAATAATTTATCCCACCTTTCCTTAAATAGATAAGCATCTTCAGAGCAGCAC
The DNA here is from genome assembly GCA_031125705.1 of Saccharomycopsis babjevae. Lineage (NCBI taxonomy): Eukaryota > Fungi > Ascomycota > Saccharomycetes > Ascoideales > Saccharomycopsidaceae > Saccharomycopsis > Saccharomycopsis babjevae. Next base: position 555,847 of record JASTVB010000002.1, on the reverse strand, counting down.
CAACTGGATTGTAATTTGTCTAAATGATGCTCTGTTTCAGCCATTTCAAAATTGTACTCCATAATTTTCTGATGATAATTCATTAATTCAACTACTCTTTTTGTGATATAATAAGGATCCGGATATTTAGGTGGCCATGAAAACTGCTTTGGCGGCTCGATGCCTTGTCTCAACAATGGCTTAATCTTTTTCTTAACCTTATCCATCAAATCTTTGGCAGCATTAGAATCGTCCAACAAATCCTTTCTAATAGTAATAAAATTATCAGGTAATTCATCAACTTGTAAAAATGAACAGGCCCACAATTGAGCAGATAAAACAACTCTGCGCTCACTGCTACTATAAACTTTGACATTCTTTAGAGCATCTTTATTGAAAAGTTCTGTATTCTGTCTTGTGGTTTCACCAAGATCACAAGCTTGATATTGAGCAGAATGTGTAGGTTCACCTCCCCATTTTAAAATGAATTGAACCTTCTCAATCTCCTTATTTGCCTTGTCAAAAACTGGTTTTAATTGAATCTTAGTACCTGGAAAATGTATTTTCTTTTCTAAAGTAGTTCTTAAAATAAACAACTTTTCAGGTGATTCTAATTTTTGCTCTTCGGCTAATTTAATAGTTTTTAAAACAAATTCTAGATCTTCAACTTGCCTTATAATCACCTCTTCTTTATGTTGTTTCAACAAAGACAAAAAAATAGGAGATGTGAAAGAATATTTAATTTTTTGTTTGGGGGTTCTATCAGCGTGTCTAATCACCGAGATCGATCCCTTAAAAATCCATTTTGATTTTTCGTGGCTATTACTCAGCAAGATGTTAGTACCATTAGATGCGATACTATTTCTGGATGGAGACATTGCAATTGAATAATCATTTTCATCAATGTTTGATGATATCTCGGAGTGGATATCCTTCAACTCTACTTCTTCAATATCATGTATATTAATATCATCTAAAATTTCTTCTTTGTAAGGACTATGCTTTTTGAAAATTTCTCTAAGAATTTGGGCACAGTCATCATAATAAGCGATACTATCTTTAACAAATGAAAATCCATTAACATCAATAACGTAGCTTTGGTTATTAGCTCTAAGGATATCGAAACCACAAATCGTTTGATCAAAAAAAGTACTGACTTTTTTGGCCATATCCTTTTCTTCTTCACTTAATTGGGTGACGTATCTCAATTCCTTTCCCTTAGTATTTCTTCTCACTATACCATCTACAACAGGAGACTTACGTGTTTCGGCATGACAATAACTTGGACCCACAGTATAAGCCTTCACATCCTCTAGGTTATCAGTATCCATGAACTGCTCATATATAAATGAGCCACTAGTTCTAATCATTGTTAATCCAGGATCAAACTCACTAGACTTATTTCCTACTTTACGAAATAATCTGCGACCACCACCACCTTGACTAGAATGGAAATATATGTAAACATTATGATCTTCACCATCTACAGGTTTTTCCACAAACGGCTTCGTCATAAGTTTCCCGTCAACATCTAAGGTATCAGCATCCAACAATTTCCAATTTGGCTCTTTTACTTCATCCACATTGACATTTTTGCTTATCAACTTTTGTTTGAGCTGATCCGAAATAAATGTACCTGGGCCTCCGTCTCTGGAAATTTCTAATCTATATGGAGTTCTCACCCCAGATGCTTCTAATAATCTTAAACATAATCTTCTATCCCACAAGACTTTCTGCATTACAAGGTCATTGATTAGGAATGGTTTCCTCAAGTTTGCGTAATCTATGGCTTTATCTAAAGGAAACCCATTTGAAAAAAAAGAAATCAAAAAATCACAGCTTGGCCATTCCTCAATCAGTTCATCTAGGATTGATTTTTCTCCAAAAATGACTGTTTCAAATTCGTTGAATTTTATCAATCGATTTAAAATTTCTCTGCAAGGCTTGCTCAAAACTTTAGCATCCATGGCGCAAATTCCTATTTTGCCATATTTTCTTCTTTTAATGGAAGTAGGACCCATGATTGGGGTTGAACTACCAGACATTGTATTGCTTGATGCTTCGTATGTGTGAGCACTTAGCAAACTATTATCATTGGAAACATTACTAGGATTTTCCATCGTTGAACTAATACCCTTGCTGTTAAGGATACCAGAGGATGCATAATGGTGTGTGATCGTGTTGCTTGTTGAATTACTAACAACAGAGCTATTGGAGAAACTACGGCCTGCAGAAGACAGACTCAAATTTAAGTTTTCATCTAATTCCTCGGCTCCCAATAATTTTCCAGGCTTGATATTTATATTTTTATGGTTTTCTGACGATGAAGCAACCGGGGAAAACTTCTCCAAATCTGGAGCAATGGTTGCCATCACTTTTCTTGTACTTTGATCGATTTCTTTATTACTCATCTGATGAATATATATAAGTACTAATTTTCAGATGTCTCCGGACCAAAATTAAAAATATTTTAGTTCCCACTATCTAATGATTTATTCTACTCGTATTTTTTTCAGAATCTCTAATACATAAACACATCAAACAATTAATCATTGAATATTACATTTGCCAAGTTACACATGTAAATAATTGATTTTTGAAGATACTTATTTTTCTTTTTTTTTTTTCTCTTTGATGATTTCAATGCAGAAAATCTCCTGTAGAAAATCAGCGCTTGCGCAACTGAATCATCATGCTGTTTAAAAAGGGAAAAAACCGTTGCAGAACATGTATAAAGACTTCGCACTTCTATCAGCTCCTAATGCTAGGAACTATTAACGCTGACACGTTTTTAGATGTATAGATCAGAAAGCATAAATTTAGTGCGACATTTCAATACTAGAATGGGAAATAATATCGAATCTTCAGAAATAATGAACGATATACGAAGTTGAATAAAACTCTCGACAAGTTCGATTAAGCAAATCAGTAGAGTAAATGCCTGTGGTAAACTAAGACCGCAAGTAAATGTAAACCACTTATATTTATCATGAATGAAATGCTTGAAACTCGTACATGATCAACGAACACTTCGAGCTTACATTTAATTTTAACTTACTCGTTTGGAAATTGTTTTTCTCTATTAAATTATTAGAATTGTGAATTTATTCATAGTAGTAATACAATATAGCATTGTTAAAAAGTGAAACAACGTATGCAAAAGACACAATTAACGAAATCAATATTAATCATAAACAAGACGAAATGTATGAAGTCAACTAATTATGACATAAATGAAAAAAAAAAAAAACTGAAACTAATCACAAAAGGCATATCCTACCACGTAAAAAGCAGCGTAATTACAATTTCCACAATTCATTATCCAACTGGATAAACAAATCAATGCCGTACAGATCATGGATTATCTTCTCGCATCTCTTTTTCAAAATTGTTGAATTTTCGCCATCTGCATAAGTCAAATGTACAAATCCAATCAAATGGGTTTCCCCGTCTTCTTCTTCGCTAGAGCCCAGGCTGGCGTGACTATGACCATGGCTATGGCCACCATTGCATCCTGATGAAGAAGCAACCTCATCTTTCCAGATCTTGACATTAGTTACGTCAACGATTCCTTCTAATTCAAATAAGTCGTTCAACAAATCACGAACCAAAGATTCATGGTCTTTGTAGCTATTGTATTTTGTCTTGATCCTTGATGATGAAGAGTCCGGCAATACAAGTAATAAATTCACAAATGAAGATTTGAGGAATGGAATGCATGACAATAGGATTAATAGAATAATAAAAAGAGATGATATAGGATCTAGAATTTTAAAGCTTGGAAAAAACTTGAGAAGCAATGTGGATATAATTACACCAGCCGATCCCAAAGTGTCCGCAAGAACGTGCAAAAAAATACCATGATCATTATCAGAAGCAGAGGAGCGTAAAGCACCAGAATTTCCTGTCGAAGATGTGTTTAAAGAATCATCATCGTTGATGTTATTTAATGGCTGGATAACAGGCATGTGGGTGCATTCTGTATCATCATGATGATCCGAATGATCGGTTTCATGAGAGCATGCATGTGAATGACCATGCGAATGTCCATGTGAATGGCCCTCACCGTCTTCATGACCATGGTTGAGGGCAAAAATTCCTACCAAATTAACAACCAAGCCCAATATACTAACTACCAATAACTCATTGATATTCTCAAGCTGAACAGGATTCATCAATCTGTGCACTGACTCAAAAAAAATGTCTTGAACAATAGACAATAATAGGATTCCGTTTACAAAAGCAGCCAAAGTTTCTATACGAGCTAGGCCAAAAGGGTATTTTGAAATCAATTTTGAGTCGAGTGCTGAAGATTTTGATGACCTCTCAACGGAGTAAAATGACGATTTGACCCTTTTGCTGACAATTTTTGCAAATAATCCGATGGCTAGAGAAGAGCAATCAAGCAACATATGTAGAGAGTCAGAAAACAATCCAAGCGACTTTGAGCGAAAAGAGTAAACCATCTGAACAAACATGAAAGTAAAGTTCAATACAAGAAACTGAAAAATACGGTTTGTCTCTGGTGATGTATAGAGCTGAACTATTGACAGTAGAATACCAGAGGACTGAAATGAATTAGTGATCGTTTTTGGAGTGTCATCACCTTTCATAAACGGGAAAAAATAGTAGAGAACATTTTTCAAAGGGTTTTCGGCATGATAGTGATTGTCATCATTATGGGAGCAACCTTCGTTACTGTGTTCATGAGTATGCTGATGTTCGTGATCATGACTATGACTATTATTGAGTTCGTGGGAATGTTCATGAATTTCTTTATGAGTATGCTCATGGGTATTTGCATGAGATTTTGAAGATGATATTTCTGATGGGCCAGCACCAAAGGTAAAAGTAGAAGGAAACTCAAGGTCTGTGCTCGGCTGTCTGTTCGAACTAAAGACAGAGTTTTTTTGTCTCTTGCCTGATTTGAGTGATGAGATGGACATGCTGTTGACAATATCAAATGATGAGTTTAGGTTGCTGTTAGTATCGTCAAATTGACTTTTTGAGTGACCATCATGACCTTGTGAATGTTCGTTGCTATGAGTATGCGAATGCTCGTTGCTATGACTATGCGAATGCTCGCCATTATGGCCGTGTGAATATTCGTCATTATTGCTGTGTGAATGCTCGCCACTATGGTCGTGTGAGTGTTCATCATTATGGTTGTGTGAATGCTCATTATGATGGCTGTGTGAGTGTTCATCGCTATTGCTGTTCTCAGCAGAATGACTGTGTTCATGCGAGTGCTCCCTGTCAACAGCATCAGCAGGATTTTCTGTGCTCGGGGTTGGGAATAGAGGTTCCTCTTTCTCAACTATGGGACTAATCAAGGCTTCATAGTTCAAAACAGAGCTTCGCTTTTTCAACATTTTATTCTTTGAACCAATATATGTCTAGCAAGAACAGAAAACCAATATAAAGGGATGCAAAGATAATTTACAAGCAAATATTCAAATATCAGTAAAGATATACTTGGATAAGATATTGGTAAAAGTATTCAGTTTAATTTTAAGCAAACTATTTGTCAACAATGTGGAAGTCTGAGTCTACAACTGTCTTTATCTTTTGCAATAGGTTTATTATTAGCTCAGTGATTTTTATCTTTTTCTTGTAGGCATGCTACGAAGAAAAAATTATATATATATATAGATATATATTTATATGTACGGAGAAAAAAAAGCCAAAAAAATGTGTTTTATTAGATAGTTATAAAAATGCACCCCTGAGGTGAATTGAACAGCAGAATATTAGCAAAATACTGATGGTTGATTAATTCTCAAAGTATAGTGTAAGTGAAGAATATATAATGGAGGTAGAACAACAAAATCGCTGGTTTTTCTGAAAACATTCGTTTTCGACGTTACGTCTTTCTTGCTTCGAAACAAACATAGAAAATTGCAGAAAATTGCAGAAAAAAGGAGAAAAAATAGCGATTTTAAATAAAAGCTGCGATTTATATATAGAGATATCTTTGATGAAGACAATAATCTATTGTAGGAATTTGAAATTATGCGACTTTGTACATGAATTTCTTCGATTTTTAGAATTATTTTATGAGTTTTCCGATTGCAATAGCTTACAAGATCATCGAAAATTGTTGAACAGTTTTGTTTGAGTTGGTGGCCAAAAGAAAAGATCTCAGTCCCTCTACTAGAGAACCATACACATCTGGTTGCAAGGTTGTGTCAGTCCCTCTACTAGAGAACTATGCATATCTGGTTGCAAGGTTATGTCAGTCCCTCTACTAGAGAACTATGCGCATCTGGTTGCAAGGTTATGTCAGTCCCTCTACTAGAGAACTATGCACATCTGGTGCAAGGTGGTGTCAGTCTACTAAAACTAGTTTTGGTCAAATGTGTTTTGCAAAGGTAATTCATTTGATAATATGCTTATACACAAGGTTCATGAACAAACTGGACCTGTTCTGTGATCGATACACCTGACACCGAGATCTGTGGGGTAAATACTTACAATTGTTGCGAACTGTAGTGGTCCTAATGTGGCTCTATTTGGCTGTACAAGTGTTATGGTGTATAGCAGTTCAGGTTTCTTGGCCCTCTTATGGTTTATATATGTAGCAATGCACATTTGTTGGGGTTTACTTTAACTGATGTTTGGATGTAATTTTTCAATATTAGTGTTTTTCATATGTGACCCAGTATATCATCGTTGTGAAAATACTAATGTTTGAAGGTACGGATGTGCATGCACAAGGCGTGATCTTCTGTTGGTGTAACGCTTTTATATATTTCTTTTTTTGATCTTGTGTCATGGCTTCTCGGTTGTTAGTTTTTCCTTTATTGTTGCGTTCTCGGAAAATCTCGAGATTCTCCTGTTCAAATAATGTTAACGAAAAGAAGCAGAAACACTACTGGAAATAGATAAAACTATTGGCGAATACAAATGTAGATATTCAGTGAATTATGTAAAAACAGCAGTAAAAATCGAATAAGTTCCAAAAAAACCGCCCTTAATACTGCTGTTTTACTAAAACTTTTCAAACTTCTCCCCGCTTAAAGAACTGATCTTTTCAGTTTCTTTTCTAGTGCATTTCTCTACGTGCGCAACCAAGCTTTTTATATGGCGTCTGGATTAACTATTATCCCGCATGTAAGCCCTATATAATCATGTTTACAAGAATAAGCATAATTTAAAAACATAATTTAAACAGGTGATTTACTCGAAAATTGCACCACCATCTTGAAATAATAATAATTATAATGTCACGCTGATAGAATGAAAATTGTAGATTGATGAAAAAAAATGATGATGATCTAATGATATAATATAGTATAATAGTATAACATTGTAATATATAAAATAATAAAGTGTATAATAATAAAGTTTTTGATCAGAAAGTGTAACGATAATAAAGTCTAATAGTAATAAAGTGTAACGATAATAAAGCGCAATGAAAATAAATTGTAATAATTACAAGTTAAAATAGTAGAAAATGGAGAAAAATAAAGTGAAAATAAAATAATATCAACCCACTTATAATTAACTTCAATACTCATTAAGTAGATAATATGTGTTTAATTAATTTTTCACTTGGTCAGTTGTATTACTTTTTTTTTTTTTTTTTTCATTCAGCGCTCATATGGTGTTTTTTCAGCCATCTGGATCTACTCTCGGCGTAAGTGTGTCTATAGCAAGTCACGTATAATCTTCAATATTATATATATACACTGATCATCCAATGTCTACAACAACGCAAACCCTTTACTTATCTCTTTTTTATATCAATTCACGTTTTGTCCAACAATTATCATTCTAATTTATTGAGAATTTCCAGTTTGTTTGTCACTGATTTCTTTTTGTTGTACGTCGCTTTGTTATAATTTCATAGCTAGTGGCATCTTCGCGTTCTTTTTTTCCTTTTTGTATTCCCCCTCTTTTTTCAGCTATCATCCTTGGTGGTCTCTAAACATCCCAAACTATATCTGAAATAGTGTTTCTTATCTTTGGTTTTGCCGTTTCAACTTCAAAACCAACAATTAACTTCCACAAACCACAAAACTTGAGCTAAAATGGTGCATCTCGGTCCTAAAAAACCTCCTGTCAGAAAAGGGTCTATGTTTGACGTCCCAGAGTCCTTTATGGACCAAATCGCTAAATTAGAGGCCCTTTTCGTGATTCCCCCTGAAAAGTTGAAGGCCATCACTGATCACTTTGTCTCTGAATTAACAAAAGGGCTTTCCAAACAGGGCGGTACTATCCCAATGATTCCTGGTTGGGTCATGGATTATCCAACTGGTAAAGAAACTGGCGATTTCTTAGCTATCGATTTGGGTGGTACGAACCTTCGTATTTGCTTAATAAAGCTTAACGGTGATAAGACTTTTGGTACTTCCCAATCTAAGTTTGCCTTGCCTTCAGACTTCAGAACCACTACCAAGGAAAAATTATTCAACTTCATTGCTGAATCTTTAAGAGACTTTGTTCATGAAGAATACCCTGATGGTGTTCCTGAAGGTACAAAACTTCCTTTGGGTTTTACTTTCTCATATCCTTGCACACAATATGCCTTGAACCAAGGTATCTTGCAAAGATGGACTAAAGGTTTCGATATTAAAGGCGTCGAAGGTCATGATGTTGTCCCAATGTTACAAGACGTTATCGCTAAACTCAACCTTCCAATCGACGTTCTTGCTGTTATAAATGATACTTCCGGTACTTTAGTTGCCTCTGCTTACGCAGACTCTCAAACCCAAATGGGTTTGATTTTTGGTACAGGCTGTAATGGCGCTTATTTTGAAAAAGTCGGTGCCATTCCTAAATTAGAAGGTACTTTATATGATGATATCTCTAAAGATGATATTATGGCCATTAACTGTGAATATGGCGCTTTTGACAATGAACATTACATTTTACCTAGAACAAAATATGATATTGTAATTGACGAAGATTCCCCAAGACCTCACCAACAAACTTTTGAAAAAATGATTAGTGGTTACTATTTAGGTGAAATTCTTAGATTAATTTTGCTTGAAGTACATGATGAGGGCTTAATTTTCAAAGGTGAGGATGTTTCCCAATTACAAAAAAGTTTTGTAATGGACACATCCTTCCCATCAAAAATTGAGGATGACCCATTTGAAAATTTATCTGACACAAAAGATTTGTTTCAACTGCACTTAGGAATTAAAACAACTGTTGTCGAACGTAAATTTATCAGAAAAATTGCGGAGCTCATTGGTACTAGGTCCGCTAGATTGTCTGTATGTGGTGTCGCTGCAATCGCCAAAAAGAGACAAATTAAAAGTTGTCATTGTGCTGCTGATGGTTCTGTTTTTAACAAGTATCCAAGATTCCAAGAAAGAGCGGCTCAAGCTTTAAGCGATATATTCGATTGGAATGATTTGCCAAGAAGTGAACATCCTATCAAGCTTGTAGCTGCAGAAGATGGATCTGGTGCAGGTGCTGCTATTATTGCTGCCTTGGCTCAAAAGAGATTAAAAACAGGTAAGTCTTTAGGTATGAAAAACCATTGAATGACTTTAATGATATTTCCATTTATTTTGTCTTAATTTTTTTTTTTTTTGTAGCCCTTCACTTTAAGTTTATACATTGAATTACTTTGTTTGAATATTTAATTGTAAATGAAAATATCTAAAATTAGTAGTGTAGAATATCACCTCAGAATTGTTGCATTACTGTATTACTGTATTGGTATATTATTATGTAATATTGTATATTATGTTTTTGAACTTAGATGCAGATCAATAAAAAGATTAAAATGAAAACAAAAATTATTTAAAATAAAGGTGAAGAAAAAAAAATTATGTGTTGATCTTATGCTTATTGATAAATCTTGCTCTGAAACCATTATTCTTATTTTTTCCTTTGTTGGCGAGCATACTATTTTTGAGCATAGCAGCTCCTCCATCATCACCGATACTATTGCTATTATCAAGTTCACCATTACTATTTCTTTTCATGTTAAATAATTCGTTGTTGTACGCTTCAATTTGTCTATCATCCAACCAGAGAATTCCATCATCACCTTTCTTTCCGTTGGTAATAGGTTTGTCATCACTGGTAATTGGCTCAAGAATTTTCATAGCTGCAATAGCGCCAATCCCTTCGGAATTACTCATTTTTGGGAAAACACTACGTTTGGGCGTACTTTTTCCTAACTTGAATCCATTTCCTCCACCAACAACAAGAATTGGTTCATTCAATGAACTTATACTGCCATTTCCAGAACCCACAAAATTTGCACTTGATTCCTTCGAAAAATTCATATTATTATTGGCCGTTGATGAGTTATGCATGCCATTAAATGTGGCAGAAGAAGGTGTTGATGAGTTAAGCATACCATTAAATGTGGCAGATGATGGTGTTGATAATCCATTAGAATTGCTGCTACTCATGGTAACAGTATTATTTGTAATAGAACTTGCATTCCGTGATTTAGAACCCCAAAGCTTTAATCTTGGATTATTTGAACCGGGTCCTCCAGAATGGCTATTATTTGATGGCGAATTTGGTACTGGATGATATGATGAATTTTCATCTGTAATTAAATCATCATGATTAGAGTATTTGTAATTGTTCTTACGCTGTGCATAATTAAAAGCTTGTTGATGTTGATTGGTGTAAGAATCATTCTTGTCATGAGAATTATTTGCAGAAAAATAACTCTTGCTTCCATAATGATTGTCCAAATTATTTTTGCCATGAGCCTTAAAATCTTCCATATCATTATACCCATAACTTCTTGAGCCTGAATTTCCTTCACCATTCACCATCAAGTGTGTCGTAGGACTCACAATAGGACTTCCAATAGTATCATAGAGATTAAATTTCTGTTGTTTAAGATTGTGGTAGTTACTATTATTGCCATTCTCGTTATTCGCATTCTCAGTTTTACTATTACTTTCATTTGTCAAAGTTGATGATAGCTTACTGGTAATAACATTAGATCTCATATTAGAAGCCATGTTGTTTGCTAACTGTAAGTTACTATTATTATTAGTTCCGATCGGACCGGTATTTCTTGAATTATTAATATCCAAAGATTCATCACCCCCATATTTTGAGTTGCTTATAGTCAGCGTTGTATCTGAAAAAGGAAGACCTGCGGTTTGGGGCGGTACTTTATTACCGTAGAACATAATATCCGACTGTTGTAAAGTATCGTTTTGAAATCCATGCAAACTCGATTGAGGGTTGATCCGTAGACCGACACTATCATTTGCAGTTTCAGTGTCCTTTCTATAAAATTTCATATGCATATTAGCCATAATCGGTGATTTGAGTTCACTGCTATTTTTGCTACTACTTACGCTATGATTTTTCATTTTTTCATTAATAGCTGATGCAGTTGGATTTTTTGTTCTACGCTCTGAGCGTTTTGGAACATCATCAAACATATAATTGAATGGATTCGTTTCATTAGAAGTACCAGAAACTAACGGCTTCGAATTCGTAGGAGGTGATGGTAAACTTTTATCAACAATTAGTTCTTTTGGAATTGACTTCTGCTGCAAAGTTTTTGCCTGAAGCTTGATTGTCTCAGCTGGTTGCTTAACAGTATTTGCGTTCTTTTGCTTTAGTGACTTGGAGCCATCAGAATTATTATTTGAAGCATTTTTATAATTTTTCAAATTTCTAGTTTTGTAATTATAGTTATTATCAATATCGTAGTTATTCATCGATGAGGAAGAATTTTCATGCTTTTTATTTTCGTGTCTATATTGATTGGTTTTTTCATTTGAATATAGGGTGGTTTGAAACTGTTGTCCTAAATTTTGCTGGTTAAATAATTTAGACTGCTGTTGTTGTTGCTGATTACGATATTGACGATCGTTTTGCTGCTGAGCTTGTGTGAATTGCCTGTGTGATTCAATGATATTTGAAAAATCTACATTTCTTGGTGTTAACGTATTATCATAATAATTAAGATATCCGAAACTTGTATCGGGGCTTCTTGGGCTTTCAATATTGAACTCGCTAGAATCATCCTGAAAACCAACCAACTGTTCCTCAACTATTACTTTATTCATGTTATTATTAGAATTATCTTGATAACTTGATTGGAAAATAATTTGTTGTTGCTGGTGTGGCTGTTGACGAGATGATTGTAATCTATACTGTGAAGAATCATAAAAGTTACTTGCAGACATTCTTAAATCCACACCAGGGTTGAACTTGCTCATGTTATGATTGATATTATAATCAAACTGATTGGACATATAAGACGAATACTTGTTCAAATCCAACTTTATTTCGCTGTTCTCTCCAACCGTTGATGGCAATGTTGTAGGTGACGGTGGAGTATTAATAATGCAAATATGATCTTTTCCTTGTTCAAATTTAGGAATAGAACCATTTGCCTCATTTGGTTCACTAGGAGAATTTTCAATTTCTCTAAGCACCCTTGCAACTTCTTCTCGTGTGATAACCTCTCTATTCTCTTGTAAAGACGGTGTCTTTATTGAAACACCTTCAGTACTTTCTGGTTCACTTTCAAATCTTTTGAATGAGTTCAGTTCTTCGTATGCTTCATTTGCTGAATTCGTTATAACAACATCAAATTTCTTGTCATTTTCCAAATGATCTTGATTTTGTCCTTTGATTATATCTTCGTTTTGTTCTTGCTCTTCGCTCACTACAGGGTTGTCAACGAGAATATTATCTTTGCTCAAAGTAAGAGCATCATCAATAGTAGCAACCTCAAGATGCTTTACAGGTAGAACTATTCCATCACTACTAGTTTCCAACGAACTTTGCTTCATATCTTCTGAAAATTCTTTTGGCTTCACAGATCTACTCTTAGATAAACTTGAAGAAATCTCAACATTTCTCTTATCTTCTTCAATATCGAACAATTGATCTCTAACATAATTGGCCTTAATGAAATTGTTAGCATTTTGTTTGCCTTTGCTAACACTGTTGTTTTTCTGAAAAGCAGTGTTATTAGTTAAGTTAACATGTTTAGGTTTTGGGCATCTTGTGACGTTGACAACTGCATTAGAAGGACCCACGTTCTTGATAATAATATTATCAGGAGTCGCAGGGACCTCTTCCTCAAGATTTAAAAATTGTAAAATGGCAGAATACTCATTAACATCTAAAATTTTGCTAATAACTTTACTTTTTCTGCCATCTTTTTCATGCTCATTTCCGTTGGATGTTAACGTAATATTAACACTACTTCTGCTACCATTTTCCTTAAGCTTTTTGTAAAATAATCCAATTGACAGTTTTCGTGAAAGCTTGGTGGGATTAGTTTGAATATCTTCATCTTCATCTATAACAGATTCATTTTCACGCACATCGACAGTACTAATTATCTGTTCTATAGAATCAGACACATTATTATCCTTTGTTTCACTATTAGGTATAGCATTATCGGTAGCTCTAGACAAATCATCACCGGAAATTAAACTGATAATATCAGAAAGGTCATATAGTTTATGCAGCTCACTGAGATTTATAGCAGGGTTATCCTGCAGCAGTTGCGTCAGAACTAAAGATCGTGCGCCATGTCTAGGCAGGTGATGAATCATTATACTCTTTTTCTTCTTCAATTTACTAGGCTCCTCAATTAATAAGATACAGTCTTTATTGACGTTTTTAACTTCATTTGAATTCTTATTCTCTAGTTTTTCAAATGTTTCCATATCTTCATATATTTCTGAATCAGAAAAATTTGCTATCTTCTCAATGATCATTTTTAAGTCTTCATCCAACACTTTAAATGTGTCCCGTTTATTTGATATACCATTGAGAGAATCAAAATTTAAAATCGAGTCATTAACTTCAATATTATCATTATCAAAAAGACTTACATTGGAGTCAACATATTCACGTTTATCCTCAGAGACAGAAATATTATCTGCTCCAAGATTTTCATTTTCGGAATCAGATGACGAAGAGAAATGCACGTCGACACGTGAACTTAGTTTCTTTATAACTTCATCAACTTCATCAACTTCATCAACTTCATCCAAAACCAGTGCTTCTTCTACTAAACTTTTATCAGTATTTTTAGAAGTATTACCAACGTATTTTTCTGGTTGTTTTATGCTTTCAGTTTGGACACTTTTCACATCATTATTTGTTAAAAATGCTTCTTCTCTACTATTTTCATAAGAGCTTGATTCCTCAGATTCCTCTGCCTCTATAAATTCTTCCTTATCAGATGCAAGAGTGTCACCGATCTTACCCAATTCATTAGTAACGGTAGGCATTTGTTCAAAGAGCTTATCATTATTAGAAATTGAAACAGATTGCTCATCGGCAAAATTATTTTCATTCTGATCCTCATCGCTGGTATCATCAGATGTTATATCTAAAATGGATTCTAAAATGTTTTCTGAGCTAGTAGCTTTGCAATTTTTCAATTTTTCAGAATTTAAGTTAGGTCTGACAAACTCCAAAACATCTTCTGCATAAACGTTATCATTTGTATCGACAACACTTTCGATTTCCTCGTTCAAAATTACATTCAGATTCAAATGATCTAACTTTTTTGATATATCAGGTTCGATTCCAAGAGTTTGGGTTGATAAAGTGTCGCCTATGTTTGAATTTTCAGGCCAATTTCTGTCGTTGTCCTTCATATCGTCTTGCACAGTTGATTCAAAATTTTCTTTATTTGAAAGTTCAATAGTCTCTTCAGTCATTGCATTGATGTTAGAAGTAATGGTTAAAATTGATTTTCTGTTATCATTTTCAAAAGAGGAATCTGTAAATATGGTGGTTACTTTTGTATGATTAGTGTTCTCATCTATTAACAGAACCCTCGTATCGACAACAGCTATTGAATTTTCCATATTACTGAGCTCGACTGACTTTTGCAGTTCAGTTATTTCCTTTTGCTCAGTGGTAATTGAACTTTGATTTCTTTGAATATTTCCTAGACTGTCAGAATTCACTGATTCAATTACTGTTGGCTTTGGTTCACTCTCAAAGAATTTTATCTCTCCTTCGTGAAATTCACTTTCTTCAATTGATATTGAAGGCACTATAATAGCATCTGCTTTTATAACGGCTCTATTTTCTTCTCTTCGGTTTTCAATCTCATTATCGCTAATTTCATTACGAATTTTAGCTTTCGAGACTGGAAGTGATTGGTTCTCAGTAGAATTATATGCAATTGTTCCATAATTGACAACTTGTGATATTCCGCTTGTATTTTTATATCTAGAATCCTTCAAATCCTTAGTAACAACACTTTCAGCTTTCTGATAATTTTCAGTGAAATCATCAATTTCATGTTCATTTTCTTCTTCGTCAAAGAATTCATCAGTTGGTGTATCATCAAGATACTTTATTTCGGAATCATCTATTTTATTAAGGCTTGCAATATCGACGCTTCTATCTTCATCGTGAATCATTTCAGCCTCCACAATATTGGATTCATAAATTTCTTTGGATTCTGGGATTGACAAAATTGAAATATCTTCTGATTGACCATCTGAGTCCAGATCAATTTGTAACTCAAATTCAATTCCATTTTTGCCATCACTTGAAATCTCTAAATATTTGTGTTCAGAGGGAGCTACAGCAATCTGATCTCTGTTGTAATGTAAATCACCAAAGTCTTCATTTCTCTCTTGTGTTTCATTCATCTGACTGGTTTCTGTTTCTAGACGGAATTCAATTTCGTAGCTATCATCCGCATTATCATGTGTAGATATTGTCTGGGTATCAGAAGTTGTAACGCTAGCACCACAAAACTGTTGATTTGATTCAGACTCAACATTAAGATTTGTAGGAGCAATTTCATTTCTATTTAATGCTTCTATATTAGTATATTCATCCATATTTTGAGTATTTAATGTGTTTTCATTCAGGAATATTGAATCCAGTGGATTCTCAGTATCTTCGTTTTTAGAATTGCTGCTTTTAGTCCATGGTGTGCTAACATTATCAGCATGGCTATTAATATCTTCCTGTTTTCTATTTTTAATACTCTCTTTACTCTTGTTCAATATCTTACCAATTCGAGACAGTTCTATAGCTTTGACAAAACCTGTAGAGGAACTTTTTCTATGTCTCTTCACTTGATTCTTATTTAACTCTGAAGTTTCGCTATTAACAAGAACATCATCAATGGCTGAGCCATCAGATAGATCATGAATAGATAAAACCTTTCTAACAGACAGTAAACTTGGTTCATCCGCACAACTAGCGCTACTACTACGAATCAAGGAGAATTTTGAAGAAGCACTATTTGGTGTTTGCAATATATTTGCAGCTTCCAGAATCGTACTATTGATAGAGCTATATTTTTTATTTGTTGTTTGTGACGAAAAGCGATCTAAGAACCCAATACGTGACCATTTTTGAAGTGGCAGTGGCAGTATTAAAGGAGATAAATCATTTTCCAGCGTTTGCAGAGGCATATTAATATTATTGCCTTTGTTCAAAACAATATTATTGTTGCCAGCATTACTAGAAAGAATTCCTTTAGTGATGATTTTCAAGTGATTTTTATTTTTCTTTGACGGAGAAGAAGAAGCAGAAAAAGATTTTTTGATTTCAAAGTCTGAATTTAGAATACCATTTGAAACGGGCAGATTATTTATAGATGGGAATGCCAAACTTGTAGATGTATTATTAGTACTTCTGTTACTTTCCATAAGTGGTTCGCTACTTGCTAAGGAAGGTGTTTTCGATAGTTTTTTGAGAGAGTTGCTCATTGAAATATCACTTGAGGGAGATTCTAAAGATTTCATGGAATTGTCGGACACGGATATTAATGACGATGAAATATTTCCATTTGAGTGAGTATGAAAACTTGAATTAGTATTATTAGAATTAGGAACCTCAACTGCTTTGTTTGATGAAATATTACTTGGGTATGAATCCTGAATTGGAGTTGCTACTGGAGTTGAAGCACCAATTTCAAGTTCAATTTCTTCGTTAACCAAAATCAAATATTCGTTATATAAAAGCTTCAAAATATTGTACACATTTACTACTAATTTGAAATTCCGAAGAACTTTCGAAATAAGTTTATCAACTGCTTCAATATCCACAAACTGATCCAGGAAATCATCATTCTTATCTGAAGAATTTTTCAGAGACTTATTATTAGTCTCGCTATTATTTGTCTTAGATGAATTTGATTTCACAAATTTTTTAATAGGCAGATAAATAATTATTTCAAATTCATTACTGAAACAGTAATCAAATTTTTTTAGATAGACTTTGAAATTGTTAATGCATTCTATATCATTGTTCACCAAGATTGAGTTGTATTGAACTTCGGTATCCTCTCTTTCCTCACGTTGAATTGATTCATCATTCTTTTTAATATTTTCATCCAAGTATTTGTCAAATTGCAAAGCATTTATTAAGCAATTAAACCTCTTCAATGCGGTATATACTTCCAATAGTTTCAATATAATAGCATTCAATCTATGAACGGTGTATTTGGCGTAAGGCAACTTTTGAAATAGGTTGTATTTCATTTCATTAGAAGGATGCTTTTGCTGCAAAAACGAATAAGAATGATATGGGTTTATGGTTGTCTTCAATTTTTTTAAATAAATATGAAGTAGATTAAGAAATACAGGTAATCCAGAGAATGTTAATTGCACAGCCTTATCAGTATCATCAAAATTATTCTTGAAAGCAGACAATCTATCAACATTGATGTAGAAATTACTCAAATTAAACAAATCTGTGGGGTCCAAAATATCCGAAAGGAAAGATACGTCACTATAAAGCTTTGCAAATCTTGAGTTTCCTGTGGACATTGGCTTTAAATTTGTAATTAGATTGCTTCTTTGTTTTATGTGAGTGATTAATTTTTTTTGATAATAGGATTTTGTTAGCAAACCTAATCTTTGCAATTGCTGTACCAATACCAAAGTTTCCTTATATTCTGTTAAAGATTTCAAATTGAAATTGGACACATCATTATTGAACTGATTAATTTTGAAAATCAAAGTATCCATACCATTGTCAAGGGTCAGTAATTTTAGATTATCCAATTGATCCTGAGGTAGCTTATTATTATTGAAAATCTCGTTTAGAAAATCGTTCGGAATGGAATTTAAATTGAATGAAAATCCAGTTTGAATAGCAATATAACTTATGCAAGGAATTGCACCCAATTTAGAATCATCATTTACCTGATTACCAAAATTATTTAAGTTGAAAGAAGTTACTTCCGGACTGCTTGGTTTATAAAGAGGATTCAATATAGAAACTTTCTTCACCAATTTTGGTAAAGAATGCAAAATATTATCTATTCGAACAATTGCAAATAAGTATTGTGCTATTTGAAAATCTAAAAGATCATAATAAAACTTTGGTAAGCCACCACTAGAAGCCGTAGGGGACAAAGGAGTCTGAGGTGGAGAAGCAGCAGTATTTGATGATAGCGTTAGAGTTGTGGAAGATGTTGGTGTGGCAGGATCCGAATGCTGAGACTGTGAATTCGCATTACTAATATTTAGATGCTTTATATTCTGCCTTTTACTCTGTTTCAAAGAATTCTTATCTAGAGACATAGGCATTGTCTATGGGTTTTTTTTGAATTTCTCACTTGTATATGAATAACTATATTAAACCAACTATCCAAGTAATACTGGTTATTTCATTTAATATACTGAAAGAAATATTTTATTATTGTTATATCTACCACGCGTTTCTGGTTATAGAATATATAAATAGTATTACTATATTTTGTAACTAGTTTCGCAAATGATCCCAATAGTATCCAAGTTTCAAGATAGTTAAAAAGAATCCAGCTGGGATGTTTTGAATTATAATGTATAAGCCTTTTCTTATTAAGGTTGAAAGAATGAATCTGATTTTTGTTCTTCTTGTGTACTATGTACGAATCGGTTTTTCTGTTCTTTTTTTGTTTAATTTTTCTTTTTTTTTTTTTTTTTTTGAGATTTGTTACGGAAAAAAAAATGCGTTGCGTTTTATTATTTTTTCTTATTGCTTGTAGATCCATAATTACTCAATTTGGTAATGTGCTTCAGATGTATCTAACATCAGCATAATTATTTTTTGAACCGTTTCTATTATTTAGATTTGGAGAACATTAACAATATAACTTCAAGTTCTTTAAAAAACGATAATGAAAAGAATTTTATCTATTTTTTCACTGCTGAAGTCAAAAAGAAAAAGAGGAATACTAAATACTTAGAATGCTTTCACAAAAAAAAACAGAGTCTTTAATTATTCTTTGTCTTTGACTATTGAAAATAGGTTGCTCTTAATGTATTTGTAATTTGTAAATATACTTACTTTTGAAGCAGCTGAAAATCAGAATGTTGTTTCAATGATCATAGAGCAATAACTGTATTTCACATTACTTAGTAAAATAATGGTAGTAAATGATAATAAAAATGAAAAATATTGTTTTCAAATGTATATTTCTTTCAGTTATTACAAATATAAAAAGTTGAATAATCTGGGAAGTTTGGGAAGTTTGATTGAAAGGATAATTATTTCCCCTTTTGTTTATTTAAATAATTATAATACATGTAAATAAACTTTCTGTTTCCGAGAATAAATTATTTTAGTAAAAGCTTACTATCCAAGTTAGTCTGCCATAATTGAGATTAATTTTTTTACGGTAGGAGCTTTGATGTTGATAATATTTATATTTCGATATGTGTAGTATAGTCCATACAAGCCATCATATCAAAAAGTTTTAGCTTCTTTTATTGATTAGTTTTTTTTTAAAATAAACTTTTTTTTTTTAAAATTAATACTAGGCAAGTAAAAATTTTTTGCTTTAAAATATATGTATTCTAGATGTGGTCGAACTGATAAAATGAAAAATTCAAGTTCAGAGAGTCAAAAAACTTAGCAATTCAGTAATTCTTTCATTAGGTCACATAATTAAAAAAATATATAATTTTGAGGTGGGTTTTATCCAATTAGTAGCTTTCAAAATTACATGCATTGAGATCTAATATATGTCTATTTTAAGATAGAGTGATTAAACGAGATATCCTCTTATCATTTGAGACAAAAATAACTTTTTATTAGCAATGCCAATGTCATGTCAGATACTATAAATAATTCAAAATAGTATTTTACACCATATTTTCTATATACAGTA
This sequence comes from Saccharomycopsis babjevae, assembly GCA_031125705.1. Lineage (NCBI taxonomy): Eukaryota > Fungi > Ascomycota > Saccharomycetes > Ascoideales > Saccharomycopsidaceae > Saccharomycopsis > Saccharomycopsis babjevae. The sequence continues at coordinate 535,815 of JASTVB010000002.1, read as the reverse complement.
TCGGTTTGTCTGCGCTGATACCACTGTAGAGGAGAAGATGTTTGGCGGCACTCAATAAGTTTGCACAAAAAATTCAACATGCAGATCGATGCTAACAAGAAAAATTACCGTCTTGCTTTCTTTTATTCCTTTTTCTAAATATGTATTTTTTTTCTTGTCAATCAAAGTGTGCGGCATCTGTATTTTATTAAGTAGAATATGATTTCAAAATTAGGTGTGGTGATAATCTTTATTCATTCTAAATCGACAAGAGTTGAACTTATCTGAGGAAGGACGCCTTTCATTCCAAATTAAGCTGAAGAAATGTGGGGAATTTTATTGTTGCCTTCTCATTTTAGTTTTTTGACACTCTTTATGAGCAACAAACTTTGATAGGCTCAGAAGCTTAAAAACATATAAATATAGCTGAAAATATCCCATTGAACTTTTGGCTGTCATTTCTTGAAATTTAAAATTATACAAAAATCATAATACAATAGGAAACAAGCAGTAATAATATTTACTTCCTCAAAACGATTTTTATTCAACTGAAAGAAAAAATGAAGCTCAACTACTCAGTTTTGGCAATATTGTTTCCTTTGATTGCTGCAATGCCTTTGCCTTTGCAATTGAATTTTACAGTCATTACACTGTCTGTCGATGATTATACCCCTAGCTCAACGACCGATTTGTCTGAAGCGACTTTGCAATGCAGTGATTGTTCTAATGTCAGCTTCACTTCTGATAACAGTCAAATTGATGAAAACGACGATGCTGTAGATAACGGCAGCGATGATATAGCATACTTTTATACAGATGAATCAGGTAACGAATACATAATTGATTCCAATGAACTCGGTAACAATACTAGCGATTTTGAAGCTAATCTTAATCAAGTTAACAGTAGTTTAAATGATTCTGATACCATTGTACTTTCTGACGATAGTCCTCTCTTTGTCAGTTATGCAGCTAATCCTGATGCCTTGGAAGTGGATGGAGTTCAAGATAAGCTATTTGGATGGGGAGGAAATTCCAAGAAAAATGAAACCGATGACGAAAGCTATTCTTTACCTGATTTTGGCTATCAATCTGTTAAAATTGAAGACAGTTCAATTTCAAAACCTATTATAAGAATGGCAAAGAACTACACTAGTTCGGATTCAGACTCATCAAGCAAAATACAAGACAAAAATTTCTATAAACCTGTTCTGACAGTACCTATTTTCGATAAACCATCCAATGAATCAGAATTTCAACAAGTGGAAGTTTCTGGCAACAATAGTGATGTTACCAATGATTCAACATCATCATTGGAAAAAAGAAGCTTGTTGTTCAATATTTTTCACAAAATTGAAACCACTAGCGATCAAAAACAAATCGAAGTTTCTTTAGATCAATCAAATGGCTTATACTTAATGCCTATCAGAATTGGTTTTTTTAATCATAAAGTATCGCTTCTCTTGGACACCGAATCTTCAGATATGGTTATAAGAAGTAATGATGCTCAGTCTTTCATTCCAAAGAGAAATGTTTTTAATCCATTTTACTCTTCAACCTTTAATGAAATTGGCCCTGACTTCAAGACTTCAATGTCCAATGTTGTGATTGAGGACCAGGTTAATACTTTTAAATTGCCTCCTCAAAGAGGATCTATTGATACCACTGGCTTTTGGGGTTCTGACGATGTCGTTTTCAATATTCATGATAAAATATCATACAAAGTTCAAAATAACATTATTGGATTTGCCAGAAAAACTGGTTTACAGTACGATGGTGTGTTAGGTTTGGGTCCAAAAAGTGAAGAATCTAGTGTTGTCTATGCCAATAAGACTAGCTATGACAGTTTCTTCTACACAATGAAAAATCAAAGCTTAATTGATGAAGCAGGCTTCACTTTGAATTTAAATAAGAGTTCAATTACCTTTGGTAAATTGAATTCAACCGATTTTGAGGATTCTGCTACATTAGACTTTGAAAGTAAGAAAAACGGTATGTTCTTTGATCTTGATAGTTTTAAATATGGCGATAAAGAATTAACTTCTGATACCACAAAGGCTAAAGTATCAACAGTTTCTACCTATACCAAAATTCCAAAGTCCATATTTGATTCTACATTTAAAGGGAAATTTGGAAATTATTCGCAAAATTACGGTAACTACTTAGTTGATTGTAATATTGCTAACAATTCAAATTTCGAGGACTTGAAATTCACTTTTGATGGTACTGAAGTCACTGTTCCTTTTGAAAAATTGATTGTTCAAGAATTTCCAAAATTCCTTAAGGTTAATCAATGTGTTTTAGGTGTCGTAGCTAACGATGAAAACGAAGATGAGTTTGTTCTCGGAAGATCATTTTTGGAAAGCACCCCTGTTCATTACAACCTAGAATCTAATCAAATCACTATTGCTGGGAATTAGTGGTTTTTATTACAGCTAATATCATTTTTATTTTTACTATTATAATTATTTTTCTTCGAGTCTTTTTTTCTACTTTGAGCCAAACTTGGTTTTTTTTTTGTATTATTATTCATACTTACTCATAGTTAAATTAACATTGCATTTATCTTTTGTTCTATACAGCTCTTGTAACTTGAATATTGTCTATCATATTTCTGTTATATCAAAAAAGAAAAAAAAAAAATAAGAACTCTCAAGATAACGATTTCCAGTTACTATCTAAGTACTAAAGTTGAATCTAATCTAAATAGTGCACCAATAACTTTTTATTTCCTCCACTGAGTATTTGCTCGCTTAGTCCTAGTAACTTCCAATCCATTTCATTTTGAGCTCTATATATATGGATTTCCCTTCCTGGTTTATATACAGGGGAGTCTTTTATATCGTCTAACGTATCATCATCATCAAAATCGTATAAACATAAACCATCTTTCAAACTACTATTACTAACACTTCTCAATATATCGACATTATTATCGTAGCAATAGCTAGAAGCATTATGGATTTTATTTCCTAATACCAGCTGCGTGTATGAGTTATCGAAAGTAGCACTTTTGATAGGCAACTTTAGTTGGAAGCTACTATTGTCAATACTGTTATTTATCTTCTTCTGAGCTTGAGAAGAGCTATGACTACAATTGTAGATTCCAATTTCGGATTTTGAGGTATCTGAAGAATCTGAGTCAGAATCATAACTGAGATTAATTTTGTTAATACTAATCTTTCCTTGTTTATATGAAGAATTAATCAATTTGACATTCTCATATTCCTGAACAATCCACTTCAACAAATTTCTGCTGGTTACACGGTCAAAAGGAGATACAGTCAAAGGTTGACTAAACTTAATTGAACTGTTATTGAAACTGGAATTTATGATTTTAATTTTGAACACCAATTCATACTTTATTGAAAAAAGTTTACCTTGGGTGGTAAATCCTTGCATAAGCGGTAACGGAATTTCATTATTGATTTTATCCAATATTTTTGTATTTGTTGCAATTGTCTTGAAATTTAAGGGTGTTGTGCTTACACGACTAATAGAATGTTCTACCTGATGATTGTTATTCAGGGACATATTAGAATTATCGTGATTTGTTGAAAGAAGAGGTGTTCCGCGGGCTCCGTCAACTGAGTTGCGAGCAGTTACAGGCCCATTTGCTGACGAAATGCTATAATTCATCGATTGTAAAGATGTTGTAGAAGAACTTGAAGAAAAATCCCAAGTTTTTCTTTTGAAACCACTCGCAAACTTTTTGGTTAGCTGATTATTTCCTTCAGGAATACTGATTCTTGGAGTAATTGATAATTTATTATTATTCACAGGATTGTAAGTAGAATTGTCCAAAATGGTAGACAACTCTGATGGAAAATCAAAAGAAATCTGTGTCGTTATTTCATCATCTAATACAGTATCAAATTCTTGTTGTTTGGATAATAATTTCGTTTGTTTCGAATGCATTATATTTTTGTTTTTATATGTAAGAATCTCTCTCAATTCAAAATATATTTTTTTCAATTTGAATGTGTTGACCTTTTTCTTTATTAAACCGGACTTTTTCAACTTAAAAGAGTCATGATTTAAGTTTTTAGAAAGGTAATCTTTATTTGGCAGGATTCTAAGATAAACAATTACTTCATCATTAGGACCCACTGATGATGTGGGTATTGAATATTCAACGACAGTATCTACTGAATCAATAGTTTTAGTGATAGGTTCATTATACTGTTGATATAAAGGCAACGTATCATACCTCTTGATTACTATAGGAAATGAAATTTGGAATGGCTCAATGCGGAAATTTTTCTCCAAGTCTTCCTCAAATAATGCATGTGAATCTGCTACGTTCAGATTGGTATTGTTTGCGCTACTGTTGGGTTGAAATCTGTAATACCAACCAATTTTGATATTGAGCTCGTGTGTTGTTTTTGAATTCCATCGACTATTCTGCCCTGTTGATATTATATCATTTGGTATAGGAATTATAAATGGTAAATCAATACCTAATGTCTTCTCATTTTCTTCTATTGAATAACTCGATCTATCTCTTCCTGGACTACCTTTCACTGATTGTTTAGAATCCTCTCTATTATATATTACTTTTTTGTAAATTGTAAATTTTTCACTTAAATCTGTATTTGTGACGGTTTGAGGAATCGATACTGACTGCAAAGTATTCAATTCCAAAATTACTTTGCTAATCATGAAAGGCTTGCCGTCTTTGGAACGGATTTCCAACATACTATCTATCCTTGGACATGTTTTTGGTACCCCGGGGCAACCCCGTATTAAACTTTGATTAGACGCTGCTAGATTGACGGAGAATGGCTCAGTAGGCATATTGTGTATTATTTAATGATACTGTAATCCCACTTTTTCTCCTATTGAATTTGAAATTTTAAACTTTAGCTCTCCGATTTAAAAAAATATTGACAGCTTCCAGAATTGTAGCTTTTAATTTAAATACTCTCGATATTTTTTAATTAGTTTCAAATAGTTCTTAAAATCCTTCGATAATAGCAGACAAATTTTACTATTCATATCAAAATATGAATCCGAAATGTCTTGATCGAACGTTGCTAATACATTTGATAGAAATTGTTTTTTGCTTCTTTTATTGTTCGTTTTAATGCTTAATATTGATTTTTTTTTGCTTTGCACTCTATACGGTTATGAAAATGATGCGCAAGTTTATTATTGAGGCTGTTTTCTGTTCTTTGCAATAAATGTTACTATAAATAAATGCAATCCAGCCGTTGATCTAACGCTTATCAAGGTGTCGGAGGCTGAAACTTTATTCTGGAAAGTTAGCTGCTGAGATTTAAGCAGATCACAGATATAAAGACAAAGAAAATTGAAAATTCATTCTATTGCCTGAAGATAATTTGAATAATAGGAAACAAGATAGTTTTTTTCCCTTTGTTTGTTTTGCTTCCAAATCTAAAACAGGAAGCAATAATTTGGTTATCTATAAGTCATGAACTTTACTATTGGGCAAAGGATTCTTTATAATGATGACCGTTGTACAGTAAAATTTATCGGTCATATAAATGAATGGGGCGATGACATCAAGGCGCTAGGAATTGAATTTGACATTGATATACACAAAGGCAAAAACAACGGCTTAGGCTATTTTACAACATTCAGGAACCTTGAACAAGGTTTATTTTGTAAAATCAATGAGAAGCTAAAAAACAAAGTAAAATTTGGTATTGAGTTTGAAGAGGCTTTATATTATCAGTATTCAAACATAAAGCTTAAGGAGAATGGTGAGAAAGTCAAGCTAAAAAAAGACGAACGGCTCATCGAGTTCAATAATAAGGTAGTAGAGAAATATGGATTCGAGGATTTATACAAACGTAATGCAAATTTCGAAAATTTGAGTACAATATCACTAGAAGGAATGAAGATATTGACATTTGACAGTATTCATAATACTCCTTTGTCACTACCTAGATTGAAAGAATTAGATTTGTCCAGAAACTTATTTGGCTCTTTTAATTCTTTGATTGAACATCTTTTTCAAACATGCCCAAATCTAGAAAACTTAAATCTTACAAGTAACAATTTTAGTCAATCAAACAGTCCACTCAGTAGCAAATTCAGCTTTAAACATTTGAAGATTTTAAATTTGACAAGTTGCTGTATTACCAAAGATATCCTTTTTTCTATTCTTTCTCCTAATTTATGTTTCAGCAATTTAGAGGACTTGAATCTTACCAACAATTATATATCTGATGAATGGTTTAATAATAGTAATGAAGTTTTTTTGAAATATATTAGCCATTTTGAGAGAAACAATAATCTTAAGAGCTTGAACTTATCCAATAACTGTTTGATTGAATTTCCTTGGGAATTATTTAAGATAATTCCGAGCATTGAAAATTTGAATATTTCAGCCAATAAAATATCAATCATTCCAAAAGATTACTTGGGAAATAGATATAAGAAAGAGTCTGAATTTATTATTGATCTTGATTTGAAGAATATAAATGGAGAAATTTTTATAAATCTCAAGTCTTTAAATTTGAACTACAACGATATGCAAATATTAGATTTAGACATAATTAATTATAAATTCCCTGAGTTGGTTGATTTACAAATTAATTATAACTTAAGAATGGTAAAGCAAATTATAGATCAATGCACAAGCTATGATGATCCAGATAATATAAATGAAAAAATAATGAAATTCAAAAATATGATAAATTATGATACTAAAATTTACAGCAATAATTATACAGAAATATTACACATTTCTGACAATAACGAAGAAAAAAACAACACCGATATGTATGAAATCGACGACATCATAAATTATGAATTATTTGTGAATGTTATATATCGATTCAATAAGAAACTAAAAAAATTGAATAAAAGTTTAATTATAAATGAAAGAAAGAACTCGGAATTATATTTTGTTTCAAAATTCCAAGGATTGCCTAATTTGAGATTTTCGAACTATAATATTAAAAGATATGAACAGATTTGCCTTGAATATAACTGCGAAAAGTTTTTGCAAAAAGATGAAGTGAGTTATTCAGATGATAACAATAAAATTAAGGTGCTCGAAGTACCCGGATTTGGTGTTTTTAAGTGTCGTATTTTGAAGTTAAATGTCGTATATAATTCTAAAGTTACTACAATTACTATATTCGAAAATAATAAAGTCAATCAATTAAAAACAAAGATTAAAAATTTGCACGGGATTCATTCCATATTGAATATACATTTGTCATACCTGTTGAGCAATAGTAATATTTTGCAAGAATTAAATAATAATGAAGACGAACTTTCCATTTATAACATTCCTAATAATACATGCATTGAGTTTAAATATATAGATTTTGACTACCAATGATTTAAGCTATCATGGCCATTATTTGTCTCAATATTATTATCATCCATTACATTTGTTGATGAAGGATTTTTAATTTTATGATTCTTCTCATTTAACGAAGTGTACTTTAGATTTAAGATACCACCAGTAAGAATTCTTTTTCCCCAAGTTCCAACTGCAGGATCACCAGTCTCATCTCTACACTGTTTCAAGAATGGCAAAAGGGATGTGCCTCCAGTACCTCTCATTTCTTTGCTGGTAGATTTCGTGGCTAAACCAACTTTCAAAGTTTTTGTACTGCTCTTCATTTGGGAAGGCAATATTATATACCGTGTCACTATTTGAATGTGCTTATCTCTAAAAGCTTTTAGCATCGCTAAACAAGCATCATATGCCAATACTAATTCAGGATGTTCCCTTGTGTTTTCCTTTACAACCTTTTCTATCGTACAATGCTTCGACAAATCGTTCAAAAATCTGCGATGGTTTCTAGGCATATAATTTTTCATGTCTTCCATATAATTGACCTTTGAACTATCAGTAGTAGCTTTAAGAGTAGTGGTGGTAGAAGAAGGACGCTGACCTGTTGGATGATGCTTGACATTGAGTAAAGAATCAAAAAACTGAATCAATGATGATTGCGCGTTAGAACCACCACTTAAAAATTTCAATTCTTTTTCATTAGAGTTTTCAGATACTTCATACCAAATACCATTTTCTCTGAGCTTGAAATCTTTCATGTTTTTCCAACCTGATAAAAATGGACGGATCTTAAAATAGAAAACATAAGGATCACAAAGTTCTTCCATTTTCATCAACACAGTACTCAAATTATCGATATTTTCTGCCAACTTTTGTAAATACAAGTTTAGGTTGTGAAAGTCATTTTTGGCGGCAAATTCAAGACATTTCATACCAGTTTTTATGCACTTAGCGCCTTCTATTTCAAAGTGAACACTAATTAAGTAAAACCAGCTCTCGTCAGATGAGCCGGTGAAAGTATTTATTGTGGAGAAGTTATCGATTTCAATATCAGTGACCTTTCGGTACTCTTTAAATTTAAATGCGGGTTTGAAATTCCATAAAACAGTGGACGCATACGTTGCAACTGGAGGTATACCCAAGTAATTGCTCACGTCAATAAAAGGAATAGCCAACTGTTTTGGAAGAGTGTCGCTCGGAACATCATTATAGACCCATATATAGGCATGTGCCAAAAACGACAATATCACATGGGCTCTTTGATACTGACCAGTAGTGGTCAAACGACTGGTGTCTAACAATGGGATACATTGATCAACCACATGCCTCACTTGATTATTCAAAATAAGGGTAGGCAAGTTTTCCACCGCAGTTTCCCAGGGCTTGAAATACTCGTCAGTTAGTCTTTCAACAGGCAAGCCTTCGGATATGAAGCCCGTAGATAGTGAAACATCGTAATCCTCAAGGTTCATCGGAAATTTCATGGCCAATATCTGGTGTTTCAAGAGATATAAGAGATAAGTATTATATTGTTTAAATGATATCAAAATTGGCCGAGTAAATTCAAATGTTGTTGTATGTTACAGGGAAGTTGTTTATAGTATCTCAGTAAATACTCAAGAATTCTGCTGGGCGTTGTAGATGTTCTGGAATGTTCTGTATGTTCTGGGATATTCTAAATGCTCTGGAATGCCGTTTATATCTCTCAAGCAAAAACAAATCACAAGTGACCTAAAATGCTAAAATAACTCAAGATGGTTCAAAAATGATTCAGTATGGTGTTAGAAGCATCGAAAAGCTATGTCGCCGTAACTAAAAACGATACGAGGATAATTCAAAATGATACAAGAAAAATTAAATGATATTCGACTGCTTCAAAATGCTGTGCGAGTAATTAGTGTTAACTTGGGATCGCTTAAAGAGAAGCTAGATTTTACTTGTATTAATTATTAATCGTTGTATGTTGTATAGATTTTTACATGTACAATATACAAATTAATCATCAAGTTAAATTTCGATGCAAGTTTATTCTCATGACTGTTTTTTATAGCCAAAAAAAAATATTAGGGCGTTTCTTTTAACTCGTTTTTCTGTAGAGTAGTGTGAATAAAATTTGAAAAACGGCTGACTGATCCATTTGTTCCGGTCCTTCTAGATAATTTCTTAAATAATCTTTTTTTTTTTCACGATATGCGCCTAAACAACTCGCAATAGCCAATCCTAAAAGAGCGTCGTCTTCTCACTACATAGCTATATAATCAAAAGGATGACCTAACCACAAAAGTTTAATCTGTAACCCTAGAAACCCAAACATATATTTTAGATGAATTATATATTAGCTCATACATTAGTTAATAGAAACATGCAAGAATCAAAACATCTAAGAGTCTTGAACATTAAAAACTAAAACATTACCTAGCTAAAACATTGAAGAGCCCTAACATCAAAGGGTGAAAACATTCAAGAGTAAAAACATCAACGTACTCAAACATCAAAGGATTAAAACAATAATGAACTAATACATTTGAAAACACCACGACTATAATTTGGCACATTTGTGAATCAAATCGCACCGTATTGAGTTAGAAAAGCTACAAACAAAGTACTTCTAAATAAATAGGAATTCTGTGTTAACTGGCTAATCACCGTTGAAATCTGCAATCTATAAGTCATACACACCTCAATAAATAACCGAACTTACTGACCACATTGTCAGCAAAACTTGCTACTTTCTTACTACCACGGATGTTGTTTGTGTTTGTACTTTTGTATGTTTTTATTTTTTTCTTCATCTCGTTTTTAATTGACACTTCCTTTAGCATGCTTTAATTCTTCAAAAATTTTGGTGATATAGTTAGTGCGATGTTTCACAATGTTGCATTTATGTTTTCGATAGTCTGTAGCACAACACTACGTCCAGCTGGTAATATACATAAAGTTACTTTTCTGCATGTTGAAATGCAAGGACAGCTTTTTTATCTGAACAATTTTGCATACATATGTTCACACACGTTAACGACAAAAAATATTCGGCATGCATATGTTGCCAACTACTTACACTTTGGTAAGAAAACTGGCTAACTGATCAACAAAAAAGACAATATAGTGCATGTGAAACCTTCCGAACTGATAAGAAGTCGACAAGAGAGCCGCAGTGAAAGAAAATTGCAACAAAACAGTGTGTGATGTGTGTCTCTACAGTAGATCAATATAAGTTGTGCCTGCCCAATCACGCTACAGGACATTCATTACAGCAATTCTGTTTTGAGTGTTTGAGAGGCAGAGTGGGAGTATGATTTGATTAATAATTACGTTACATATTTGATTAATAACCAAAATCGAAATGCTGCTCAAAAGAATTACAATCCGTATTGACCAGTAATATCTGTTTGGTACACCATATGCCACTTTCAGATTCGTTGGCATTTACAAATGTTATTAGCGTTTTTAAAAAGCTGAAGATGTTCTTTGAAAAAGCCTAAAATAGTCTCAAAACGAATTGAGGGAACACAAAGTTAAAACTAACAAGATAGTGCTGCGCCTGTCAAATTTAAAGCTGCTATCCGTGTCTGCAGCATTTTGGATAACACAGTTCGTTTCTTTCGGTAAATCCGCTGACTATAAACAAATTTTTATAACAATTTTGGTTTTTGAGTGGTTCTGAAACGCGTACATTGAATTAGGAGATGCAATATTCAGCTTATCTTGTAGAATTAATCGACGGTTTCCACACGTTAATAAAAACTGCATAACTTGTACTCCGCAGTTCAATGCAATTTCCATCTCAAAAAGTTGTGTTCAATCGTTAACTGGCCAACTAATTTACAAATTTTATATTTTTTTGTCACATAATAATCGCGAATACACCCAAGGTCTTAGTTATTTAAAGTTTGAATAAAAAGAGATACCAGTTCGAATCACCAAAAAAGTCGCTGCTTGTAAATCTAAGGGCTACACATTATATGCATTATGCGTATCTTGAAATCCTCATTAACCTTGGATACAGCTGCAAAAAAAAAAAAAAGAAATTCTTTGAATTTCAACATGCGAAATAAATCAGACTGGCAAAAATATAAAAGAGTTAATAAATAATTATAAAAAATTGTTCACATAGTCCCATTTGACCTTTTGAAGCTAACTCATGCTCAAAAGTAAAAATAAGTGATATTGCGAAATACAGAAATAAATTTCTTTTTAAAAAAAAACAAAAAAGATGAAATTCACATACGTTTTGTTTTTGTCGTTATTCTATATGGAGTTAGCTAGTAGTGCCCCACTTAGTTTGGGCAGCATTACTTCGTTATTCCCAAAGTCTCTTAAATCTTTTACAAAATCCAGCTCCAAAGAAAGTGGAAGCTCTTCATCTAGCGACAAGCCAAAGTCAGTTTCTATTCACTCAAAATCTGATAACGATGATTCTAAAACATCCACTAAACAGACATCAAAGACTAAAGGAACAACTACTGTGACTAGTTCGGCTAGTGCACTGACTTCCTCCAATAATGTGGTTGCTACAACAAGTCATGGATCATCAAAATCATCAAAAACCAGTACCACCACATATACTAGTCCAACATCCACTTCCAAAGCAGCTGAAAGTACAGAAAATTCAGTACATTCTACTACGACATCGGCAGAAGCATCAGAAGCTTCCGAAGAAGCAAACGATAGCAGCTCTGATTCAGATACTACTAAAAAGCAAAGCACTCTTCAAAAATTAGGATCCGGCGCAAAAGACCTCGCTGTTGATGGAGTCATTGGTGTTCTTTTAGCATCCAGTGGAAGCGTGATATCAAACTTGGTTTCCAATTATTTTGGCTCCAGCGATAGTTCCTCTAGTAGTAGCAGTAGTAGCATTAGTTCAATCGACTCAACAAGCACACAGTCTTCAAGTGGTAGTGCTTCTGTTCCATATATAACAGTTGCATTTGTTACAACAGGTGCAAACTCAGAAGTTGCTACGACGACGATAACCGCTCCTGTAACCTATTTCACAACAGGTACAAATGATCAAATTTATTTGAAAAGTGATATTTTTTCTGAATCGTACGACAGCACCAATACAGACAGTAGTTATATTGCTACACTGACTTCCACAACAAATACAGAGGTTGTAGCTACAACAGCAAACAGTACAATTGCAGCTACAACGGCAAACAGTACAATTGTGACTACAACAGCAAGCAGTACAGCGAGCGGAAGTTATGATATTAACCAGGCATACTATGGTTACACCTCCTATACTTATGAAGGAAGCTTATCCACTATTCTGTTGTAATGATGTCCAATAATTTGGGAGCTTGTTTTAGGTTACTACACAAACATTTTTCTTTTGAGTCGCTTCTCTTCGTGTTTTTCGTTTTTTTTGCAATCATATATAGATATTGTATTATAGATATAGAATTAGATTTAACAAATATAAGATCAATTACTACAGAATAAAAATTTCTTTTTCAACTTCAATTAATCCTTGAATATAAAATATAAAATGTTTACTAAAAAAAAAATCAAACCCTGAATAAAAACATGTTTACAAATCAATGAACGATACTAGCTCTACCCTCTCTTTCTAACGGTGGAATACCTGATAAACTTTGCGATATAGGCACAGCACCCATCAAGCCCTTACTTGAAGCAAAGTCACTTGATCTTAGTTTCATATGGTCTGGAGTATAGTATTCATCCAAAATAGGATGCATCAACACAGTTTGTTCCTTGATAGTGAGAACCGTATTCGTTGGGACTGTAATCCAATCTTTTCTTTCGAAGGTTAGAGGCTCAGAAGCAACCATTATCACGTCTTGCTTTCTATCTAGTCTTTCCATTTTGTATTGACCGGGCGAGTATTCTATGAAGTTTGAGCCGCACAGAAAATTTAGGGATGCAGCTTCCTGGGTCTTAGAGTTAATATATCTGGTGATAACAATGTTGCTTGAATCTGTGACCGCAAAATTCAAAAGCGAAGGTTCGTTAGAATAATCAGGGTCATTTTTATTTATCTCAGTTTCACTTACTTTATTAATTATTTCTATAGTTTTGAGCAACGCTTCGCGTATAATTTTGGCAGCATCTTTTGATTCTATTTTGTATTTTGGGTTGTAGCCCATCTTGTTTAACGTATCCAAAAACAAGGCAAATGATAATTCTGAGTCTGTAGAGCCCTGAATCATTATGAAATATTCATCGTCGATAAGGTTTATTAGCTTTCGCTTGATTTTATTCAAGTTTGAAATTCCCCCATTATGCATGAACATATAGTTATAGTATGTGAAGGGATGGCAGTTGTTTTCGCTCAAACTACCATAAGTAGAGGCTCTTACATGAGCAAATATCAACTTTGACTTTGTCTTTTCGGCCAAAGTTTGCAAGTTTTGATTATTCCAGGCAGGAGTAATGGCGCGAAAAATGCAAGGAGAAGTGTCTTCGCCGTTGTAATAGCCCAATCCGAAACCGTCACCATTGATTGGTCTTCTCATATCCAAACGAAGCCTGGAATCATACGACTGGTTGATGATGGAATGAGCTGGGTTGGTCAAAAGATGAGAGAGCCTAATGTCTTCTTTGCCCTTGAAGATCAAGAATCTGCACATTATTATCTATAGGGATGGAGTAAGCAACCGATACACAGAAAATATATTCGACAGATATGCTATAACTGTAATAGCTGATGTTCCAATCGACTTTCGGGACGAATAGCTGGTATTACTTCAGAGAAATCCAGAATATTGGGATGCAATATAGTTTGGCCGAAGTTAGTGATTTGTGTTAAGTCGAGTGAAGATCGATAATGATATTATTGTGGCCTAAACAATATCAACAAAGAGGAAGTATGTCAATAAATGATGTTTATAACAAAGCAAAAATCAAATGACTGGACAGCAAGTATCGAAAGAGAAACGAAAGAGAAACGAATCCAGTAGAAATGGGTATATTGTTAATATAAAAACTTATTATATAAAATTATAATATACACAGTTTAATAGCTCGTTATTAGACAAGATGTTTTATAAAGCTGTGGCACAAACATAAGAGCAGCTACTATGAAAAAAAAACCGCAAAAGCTCATATAAAAAAAATGTCATACAACAAGTACCGCAGAAAAAGCATCAAAGAGAAGTACCAGAGAAAACTTCTACTGAAAGAAGCAGCTCGGAAAAGGCACAGTAAGTAACAAAATTTCTTTCCGGTGACTCAGTTATTTTTATTTGGCGCTTAGTGAATGAAGCTCCGCTATCGGACTCAAATTTCATTCTTGATGTCTTTTATTTTCAATCTTTAAGAGAAATATTCACGTGATATTCTAGAAGCTACCAAAAGTATGCACATTTTTCTTTCTAGACTGCTGATAACAGATTCTGTTAATTAAAAATACGTAGAGCATGCAAAAAAAAGAAAAAAACGGTTTCTCTTTTTTTTGCTTCTTTGATGTTACAGAGGAAAAAAGCACATGCGCCTAGACCAGAAGTCTATGTGCGATTGAGTGAGGTCGCAAGTCAATTATAAATTCACCTCAAAAATGCTAGACGTCACAGTAATTGAAGATTAATAATAGTAATAGCAAAAAGATTTAGAGAAGAGTCAGCAGTAGAAACATTTTCGACTATAAAAGTATATAAAAGAGATTAAGATTAATCGAAATAAGTCATGATATCAATCCATCGTAGTTGAATTTGGAAATAGAAGTTCTGGTCTTGAGTAATAGCAAGCAGACAGCGCAAAAAACAGTCATTACATAAACAGTTACCGAAAAAAACATCAAGAACCCTTTGAAAGACAATACTTGATATTCACAGGTAGGCCTTTGTTTGAAATAAATAATCATTCAAATTCATTGGAAGTGCGGTATTGACAGTCCTAGATTTTGTGCCAGATCATCACACTTTTACCCTTTCCAAATGTCCATTCAGTCCAGATCGATAGGCAAGATAGACTACTTGCCACTCAGCCAGATACGGAGACCAATCCAACCTGTCTTGGATCACCAAAAAATAGACGCCATGAGCTCTACGTTGAAAGGGGTCCCGATGGCATCTGCGACTTGTCTGCTTGAGGATGCAGTCAAGCTTGGAGGTGAGCTTCCTCCCGTTGACGTTCTTCATGTGCGTCACAATGGAGTCAGCTATTATTTTGCTTTTGGTGGTTGCCACAGATTTCAGGCTTATGAGAAAGCAGGTTCCAACGGCCAAGAGCCGATGGTCAAATGCAAAATTCTTCCAGCCACGAAAAACCAACTCAGGCTTTACATGGGGGCTACTGTCGACTCTATTCTAAACTAGACACTGCCTTTTACATTTGTTGCTGTGGGATAGCAATTCGAGGCTGTTTGCACTCATCCATGGATGTTTTTATTCAAAGATCGAAATTCATACTTCTATCGAGAGATCAAGCTCCTCGCTCACTTTTTTCCCCATTCTCACTAAACAGATCAGATATCATTCTACTTCTAAGCAATATATTTCGTTTTTATTTGATTTTGTGTTGTAGCTCTTTTGTTTAAATAGTAGTTTTATTCTTCTGTTCTTGGAGTGTTTGTAAGCTCACGTCATCTGGTGTACATATGTGTAGGTGTAGGGATGTTTGGCTGTCGCCTCTAATACAAGTTGACAACCTATCTGTTGCTTCATTTTTTTGTTGTTTTTTCATCATCATCCTTGTATTTTTTCCTTTGATCAAAAAAAAAATAAGCTCTTAATTTGGCCTATAATTACTTTACCCAGGTCTTATTGAAGTCTCCACACGAAGCTGAAAGCTCCAAGGTACACATTTTTTCAAAATACATATATTTGTAAATTTTTCAGTCCAGCGTTTTTATAATGGATCCAGGTTCTGTGTTAGACCACTATTCCAATGATTTCAATAATCTCCCTGCAGAAGTGAGATATCTTCTAAATCAAATCAGTTTGAAAGATGCAAAATATTACGAAACCCAAAAAAAGATTCTGCAAAATGAGTCACAGATACAAAAATTCATCAAAGAAAATGGTTCTTTGGCAGCCAATTCAAAAGAAGACCAGTTGAATTCAAAAATCAAAAAGCTTTATAAGGAGTGCGAATTGTTACAGGACGACAAAGTGACGTTAGCAAATACGGTGCTATACATCGTCAGCAAAGGGCTAGCACATTTGGGATCTGATATAAAGAAACTAATGAGAGAGGGTTTACTACACGGTGAATTTGATTCTCAAACCACCACAGCCACTGCTAATTATTCAATCAACGGTGCAGCTACGCCACTTTCGGCATTAAACACTAACGTATTTGATTTTTTTAGTGAGACATATATATCGGCCACTCCGTCTCCATTAGTGGCGAGTTATGTAGATAAAGCAGGAAATTCAAGTTCTCATAGAAGATCACCAAGTGTCAGCAGCTCAAACAAAAGAAAGCTGACTGTATCACGTCAACCCTCCGCCGCTGGATTTGTTAGTTCAGCTTCAAATAATGCTCCTAAACGTCAAAAACTCACGTCATCTCTATCTCAGTTGGATACAAAAAATGTCCCGAAAAGCAATGGTCTGCTCAGCATAGCTGTAAGTGCCGGAGCTCACCGTGCTTTGAACACCCCAATGACGCCTTCAAACCTATCACATTCTGTGACGTCTTCCAATCTAGCATCTGATAATGCTACTGCTAATCTTGCTACTGTAACATCAAATGCCGCCTCAATGCTGAACACACCTGATTTGACAACTGCAGTTTCTTCCGCCCCTAAAATCGAAAATAGCGAGGATCAGACTCCGTATTGCTTCTGTCGGCAAGTATCTTTTGGTGCTATGGTTGGTTGCGATAATCCAAAATGTAAATACGAGTGGTTCCACTATAAATGTGTAGGGTTGGAAGCAGAACCTGTTGGTAAATGGTATTGTCCTGATTGTACAAAACGAATGGACAAAAAGAAAAGGAAAAAGCTGATTTCAATCGGTGCTTGATTAAAACCATCGCTATTACATGGTCATAAATTCAACTTTTCTAATTAATACCCTCATTTCCGTTGTTTTTGTTCTTTGTACTATATTTTACGCAAAGTTGTTTAAATTTAATACTATGTATAGTTTCTTTAGTTCCTCTTTATGTTTCTCTAATCCAATATATTTCTATTTATGATATCTCTTCATTAACCGGATTGATTTATCAATGTTAAAAGCTATTCACAAATATCTACAAAGCTCAAAACCGCCAATACGCTTTGTCAAATTGTTGAAAAAAAAAAAAAAAAAAATTTTTGTGCTTATACAATAATATTGTACACAAGTAATTGTGATAAAGTAGAAAGCATTCATCTAATGTCTTTACTTCAGGTTGGAAGTGAAATTTATATTAATTTAAAATAAAATTAGTTAATGTTGACATTAGATTTAGTATGGGGTATATTAAGGAAATAAAATTAAATTCAACCGATCTTTTCTGTCTTGGTCAGGGTGTCTGTGCATACTTAACAGATCTAAAGCAATTTATATTAACTAAAGCAAACTTTGTTGATGAACTGTTCAATCATAACAGCCTTTCTAGTTTCGAAAATCTAGATAGACAATGTGCTAAAATATTTACTGTTTTGGAAAGGCTAACATTGGATACTGATCATTTGAAGCTACTATTGCCAAATGGAGAATTATACGTCAAAAGTGGAACCAGAACATTAATTGATTCTCAAGCAATGAAGAATCTACTTCTTGAAATTTGGTACTCGTCGCTCAAATGGGACTCCTCTTATTACAATTTGGATTTACCTTCTAATCATTATTACAGCGAATTCGACCCTAAGTGTGATTTGCCACTAGCAATAATTTCATTTTTAAATTCATTCTCAGATTTAATTTCACAAGTGGATAAAAATATTATATGCGATGATATGGAGCTAGTTAATATGACAGTCCTTTTGGAAAAATATCATTATGGAATGACTTTGAGAAATTCAGAGATGACAAATTTTCCTGATTTGATTGATCTGTTTAAAAAGTATTCACATTGCCAGAGTCTTAAAGCAAAACATTTCTCAACTATTCATTCTCCTCAATCTGCAGAATTGATTAAGCTAGGTAACAAAGCTTTAAAAACATCAAAGCCTTTGGCACTCAGTTATTATTCACAGGCTTTAGTATTTTCTCCCAATGATCCAATCATTTTGTCTAATCGAGCTGCCATGTTTCAAGAATTAGAATCTCATGATGAAGCAATTAAGGATTTACAAAAATGTATCGGTTTGCGAAAGGATTTTTCTGTTGCCTATGCAAGATTAGCTTTCTCTTATCTATTCCTAGGAAATGCCTACGATTCAATTAAGAATTATGTTAATGCAATTAGAGCTTGCCAGGGTTTGATTGTACCCAATAATATTGACCTTCAAACACCTTCAAGCATAGAAGAATATCAACGCAATATCAAAAGCAAGACATTACCTTCATATTTGAATGCGTTAATTCGCTCGTTGAAATTGGCAGAAGAGCGTGCTTTGCAACAAGGATTAAGTCAAGAAGTTATCTTTGGTTTGTCACTGGAAATTGAGTCTATTATATCATCGGCTCAACGTACTACAGGTGATATTTTTAATTCAAGATCATTGAGAAATATTCCATTTCCTATGGGACAAGGCTCGATTATTAGTTTTGATTTAAATGGTGATAATGGTGGTTTGAGAAGAGTATCATCAATCAATCCAAGAGAAATTACTCCTAGGGGAGGTGCTACTTTAAGTAGAAGAGCGGGAGATACATTAACAAATCTTACTAACAGTATAGATGTAAATTCAAATGCAACTTTGAGATCACCTGGTCAACAGCAAACTAATAATCCAAACCTCACAGGTCAAAATGTATCGAACCCAATAGCCGTGGTCTTGGAAGGTATATTATCTTCTAGTAATACTACATTCCCTTCGGAGATTGCTAGAGCCATAACGAATACGCTAACTCACGGACAACCTCAAACAGTAAGACCAACAGAAAGAGGAAATTCTGATGATGATATCACTAATTCAACAACCAATATAGATACAGCATCGGCCAGTAACACAAACACAACCGATAGTAATATTGTCAACCCAAACACTGGCAATAATGCTAATGGAATTAATACAGCTCCAAGTAGTAGTGCCAACAGTAGAGTTAATCCCAGCAATGAATCCAATATAAATTTAACTGGTAATCCATCACCAGATTCTTCAACTTCACAAAATAATACCACTCCTCAAACCCAAGCAAATCCTGTTTCTTCCTTTTTGGAGAGAATACTTACGTCATCTGGATCACCCTTATCTCCTGAAATAGGTAGAGTATTATCGAGAACCCTAACCAGTGGTCAATTGCCAGATGGCGCTGCAATTATCACAGCAATAACAGAAAACGGTGGTCCAATGCGCCTATTTAACTTGGAGAATGGACAGACTGGCACCAACAATGAAAATAGTTATAGTAATAGTAATGATAATAATAATAATAATAATAACAATAATAATAATAATAATAATAATAATAATAATAATAATAATAATAGCAGTGATAGGAATGTGAATACCAATGGCGGCGGATTGACCGGTAGCCTGAACTCCACCGAAAATAGTAATAATGGTGAAGCAGTTAACAATTCTGCTGCAACTGATAATAATAGTCATATCTACAACGATATAAGCCATTTAGAAGACATTAATGACATTGAGTAGCTTTTATGTTAATAAAAGTATATTATTAAGCATTGTTTTTACCATTTTGGTTATGTATTAGTTCTTTATATAATGACAAGGATTCTATAATTTTTTCAACAATATATGTATATATAAATGAAAGCAAAAAGAATTTTTTTTTTAAAAGAAACTATCAGCTTTATAATCATAGAATATTCTCTACTTGAATTTTTCCACAACTACGTCTACTCCCATTTCTTCATAATCTTGAATTGAAATAAACTTGTCAAAATCATTCAAATTGGCCAATACATTTGCACCATACCATACGTTATTTTTGCGCTCAAGTAAATTTGGAGAAGAAGTGACATTGATATGGAAATTAGGCAATAATGTTTTCAATTCCAAAAGAATTCTTCTATCCAAATTTGGTAACAAAGAAGTACCACCAGTGATTATAATGTTCGATAATAATTCTGAAATGTTATCAGGAGTATCCTTAAACTTATTCAATACTTGTAGAATCACATCAATTATTCCTAATGGATTAGGATTGGCTGGTGTCACACGAGGTCTGAACAAATGCTCACATAATTGTAATTGTTCTTGATTAACTGTAATTTTTCTATTATCTGGCAATATGTAAGTTCTTGGCTCAAAAATGATATTGTTGATTGTATTTTCATTCAATGGGGCAACTGAAACTGAATTTATAGAACTTTTGAAGTCGTTTAGCAAAGATTGATTTAAATCAAAATTTCTGAAGGATTTGGATATATTACTCGATTGAAAATTGATTAAATTCTTTCCAAAAATTTCCTGGTCTGGATAATAATTTTTCTTTAAAAAGTCATAAATTTCAAAATTGATGTAATCACCGGCATAGCTGTTGTGAATATGAAATTTATTCAATACTGAGTCGCCTGTAACACCGGTGACGTTTAAGGTTGAGCCACCTATATCCACCACTAAGGCATTAGCTTTTCCCATTGAAGAAGTCACACATAGAGGGCTTTTCAACACACAAAATGAAGGAACATCAAATTTCTCGAATGCTAACTGAATCAATTTCTTTCTGTTGCTCTTGGAATTCCAGATGTTGTCCGTGGTCACCAATGGATAATTATTCTCAGAGTCAATTCTGAATTTATCAAAAATATACTTCCAGTTTGCCTCTAGCGCATCCCAGTTATTTATACAGCCATCCTTGAACATCGAAAACATCTCCAAATCCTCGAATTTGTTGTCCATGTTAGCAATGCTATATATTTTATCATCTCCAAAGATGTAGTTTTCCCCTGTCTTCGTATTGTTAGCATAATTTGATGAAAAGATTAATGATGGGATTTCTTCGGTAGAGAAGCCTGCTCTAGTATTTGAGGATCCATTCTCTATTATAAAACAAGGATATGTCATTTCAAGCGTGTTTACTGTGTCTTTTAATTGTCAATTTTTTTTAATATATTAGAACGATAGATCCAACAGGACTTGTATTGCCCAAATTAATTGCAATTAAAAAAATCTAAAGAATGACAAGCAAAGTCTCGAATGAACTGTCAATATACATAACTGGGTCTCAACATAATTGTACATTTTCTACAATATAACTGATGAAGGCTGTTGGAGTTTTGTTTTGATATTTGTAAGTTTTTGGCCTTTAACACTTTTCTTGAAAAAAAAAAACATTTTTAACCGCGCGCAAACTTTAGCAACCTTTACATCAACACAGCCTTACATTTTAAAAATACGGCTGCCGCATATAGAATGTTCCTTTGAGAAACTCCGATATTTGATAAATTTGTGACTCATGAGTATTGATATGGCAAACATCATCGTTTCTTTCTTGTTCACTTTTCCATTTTAACCTTAGTTAAAGCTTCGAGAGAAATCGAGTTTTAGAACAAATAATCACACAAGAAACTAACTTGAGTATTTCTTTCAGCTGCTATTAGCTAAGTATATATGTGCTTTAATTTCTGGTAAAACCAAACGAAGTGTTGTATCACCTTTTATAACGGCTATAATAGCATTCGTGAGTAACAAAAATCTAAGATGGAGAAGTTGTCACTCTCCTCGGCTATATGGTCTTCAGTAAAACCAATTCTCAAAATATACTTAATCATGATTACTGGTTTTGTGTTGGCTAGAAAAAACGTATTAAGTATTGAAACCTCGAGAAACTTGTCTGATTTTGTTGTTAGTGTTGCCTTACCTGGTTTGACTTTTGGTAAGATCGTTTCCAATATATCGTACAAAGACTTGAAAAACATTGGTTTAATGATCTTTGTTGAGCTTTTGGTCATCATATCTGGTAGTATATTTGGTTTTGGCATGAATTATATCACAGGAAACCCTAAATACTTTTATTATGGTTTAATCATGGCGGCTGCTTACACAAATGTTGGTGATTTACCTATTGCTTTCATTCAGGGTATCCCTTCGATTATCTTCAGTGCCAGTGAAGTTGATAGAGGAGTAGCCTATATTTGCATTCAAAGTTTCACGCAGATCACAACTATTTTTAACTTGGGTTTGCTGCATGTAATTGGTCTTGATTTTCCCGAAGATGACGCAGAAGACGTCAAAGAATATCAAACTGATGATAGTTCAGATGCTGCATCAAATGTCGAAGTGGCGGTATCACCTCTCAATACTAATGGCAATACTAATGAAAGTCCAAAACTCGTTGGCAATATTAAACATAAAGATGATTCTAATAATGCTAAAGATTACAACAATGAAAGCTATTCTTTGAATACTGAAAAAAATGCAATTGATGGCACACAAAATTCAACTTCTTTGTCTACAACAGTTTCTAACAACATTAGAAAAAGACGAATGAGTATTGCAAACTCCCTCGCAAATAACGAAGAACAAATCCATGATATTATTAATGAATACAGCGAGGTTAATAGAACATATATTGACGATAATCTAGACAGCTTAAGTGTGGGAAAGCATAACTCCCGCTTCAAGATTACACCGCTTGGCATGATTATGTTCGTATTAAAAAACTTCAAGAGACCTGCATCTATAGCAACCATTGCAGGAATGGTTGTTGCGTTGGTGCCTTGGTTGAAAGCACTATTCATTCCATTTGACAAGGTTCATTATCCAGATGCTCCGGATTACAATCCACCCCTACATTTCATTTTAGATACTGCCACGTTCATGGGGAATGCCGAAGTCCCTTTAGGTTTATTGATATTGGGTGGGACTTTGGGAAGGTTGCAGATTACGAAGATTAGTAGATCTGTTAAAATTGTCGCGCTTATTATGACTATTATTAAATTGATTGTTCTCCCGATTGTTGGCCTAGCTTGGATGGGAGAATTTAATAAACTTAACTGGTTTGATTCAAAAGTTGAGTACTTCATTTCTATTTTATCTTGGGGTCTACCTGGTATGACAACTCAAATTTATGTGACAGCATACTATACTCCAGTTGACGGGGATCACAAGCAAATGGATATGATTGGTATTTTACTACTTACACAGTATATGTTTTTGATTATTAGTTTCCCGATTTTAGTCACTTATGCTCTCAAGAATTGCTTACATTTTTGAATATCAAAAGGACCCTCCTATCAAATATTGACTTCTTTCATCTGCATTACTTTTCCTTCTATGGTTATATAATAACTGAAACTTACTTATGAATTTCTTTGTTTTTCAAATATGATTATCCTACGATCATTTATAATGTTATTAATCTATTAATTCTATGTCTCTATGAATAATGTTTTAAATAAGCGGTGCATGAATATGATTGAAGAAAAAAAAATCTATAGTTTTATGTAGTTACCAATCCATTGCATATTCGACAACCGTATTTAAATTAAACCAGTTGCGGCAGAAGCATAACTAGTGAAAAGTTCAGTAACAGTTTGTGCTGTAGTGGCAGGAATAACTTTTGTAGAAGTTGCAACAACATCTACTGTAGAAACAACTCGAACTGATGTAGAAACAACTTGAGTGGAAGTTGATGCGTATTTAATGACGACGGAGTTGCTAGAAGCTGAAGATGTGCTAGCTGTTGAGGCTTGAGTAGATGAAGTGGTTTGAGCAGATGAAGTTGTTTGAGCAGCTGAAGTGGTTTGAGCAGTTCCGGTGGCTTGAGTAGCTGCAGTTCCGGTGGCTTGAGTAGCTGCAGTTCCGGTGGCTTGAGTAGCTGCAGTT